>BSQZ01000014.1:9205000-9225000 GCA_033239005.1 Lamellibrachia satsuma
ACGCAATTCTGGATAGTGTTTGCATTGAAAATGTGTATAGACCCTAGCATATATTACATATTGTATCAATTGGTAAATATCACTAAGGAGTTTCAAGCGAAATAGTTGAAAGTGCAACATTGGTATATCGGGCCATGTTCTTAGGGGGTCCAATATACCCAACCTTCCCCTAACAAGTCGTAAACAACAATCGCGTTGCCCACCCAACCAGCTGTTTGTACCACTCCGCAAGTGTCAATTTTGAATTTATAATCAAGTTGTGACCCTTTAGACTAAACTACATCATCCAGTATAAGTAATACAAAAGAAAGCAAGGGAATTTCGTAACTATACATGAACACACGCAGTATATATATATATATATATATATATATATATATATATATATATATATATATATATAATTATACTGGATGATGTAGTTTAGTCTAAAGGGCCGTACTTTGATTTTTTCTAGATAAAAATATATCGATGTAACAATGTAACAAGAGTATATATATATATATATATATATATATATATATATATATATATATATATATATATATATATATATATATATATATATATACAATAACAACCAACAGAATATGTTTACAAACACGTATCTCAATAATTATGTTAACGCTTTGTGTTTTCAAACAATATATAAATGTATATATGTATATATATATGTGTGTATATATATATATATATATATATATATATATATATATATATATATATATATATATATATATATATTTATTTATTTAATACCGTCAACGTTGTACACAATATTTTGAATCACAATGTCGTTGTTTTATTAGCAGCTGAAAAAACAATGTGATACAACGAAAATGTTCAGTTCTTAGCAAACCGTCTTTGCTCTATGCAAGCAATGATTTTATTAAAAATTGCATTATATATACACATATGGTAATGACAGCACACACTCAATCGGAATGTCTAAATGATACTCGGATGTCTAAAAAAACACGAGAAAGAAGGCACTATAGGAACACTTGACGTCATAGCCATGCTAATCACAGAACACCATCAATATAATGGCATTGAATTAGCCTTAGCCAAATCAGCCAACAGTTTAATCAATTCAAGCACAACTGGCGTTATATATGTGCTAATCACTCAGCGCCATTAGTAAATCAGGTACAACTGTCGTTATTACGATGCTAATCGTAGTGCGGAGTCTTCACGTTGCGGCTACTACCCGTTGCGGCTACTTCCCGTTGTGGCTACTTCCCGTTGTGGCTACTTTATTTTCCCGTTACGGCTACTTTATTTTCCCGTTACGGCTACTTTATTTTCCCGTTGCGGCTACTTTGTTTTTCCGTTGCGGCTACTTTATTTTCCCGTTGCGGCTACTTTATTTTCCCGCTACGGCTACTTTATTTTCCCGTTGCGGCTACTTTATTTTCCCGTTACGGCACTATTTGGAGGAGCAATCAGACTAGTCCCAAACTAGTCCCATTACGCATTTGTTTAGCTAGTAATTAGTCAGCTGAGGGGGGAGCATTAATGAAATGGTGCACTGTGGAGACCACGAGTAATCTATCCAAACACAACTCAATAACTGACCTGAATGTCCAAGTCTGGATGAACTGCAACTGACAGAAAGCGGGACGACGTTTCAGTAAAATGCTTGAGCGCTGGCCATATCGGCATGCCTTGCAACCTTCAGGTTAGTGTTGAGTTGACACATTTAGTGACTTTGTCAACATCGTCGAGTGTTATACTTTACACGCAGACATCGGTGCGCGAGGTTTCTGCACGCGCGTACGTGAGGATGACACGACAGTTAAACGTGGCGTTTAATGACTTCCATCTGTTCATACACAGAGTGTGTCTGGTGGTACTAGTTGTAGGTGCCAGTGGCACTTCGGGGGGGGGCGGCCATTTGGCTTCCGTCCCCGTATTTTTCCGTTCCGCCGCTACCTGATGGGTGAATATGTTTGCCCCCCCCTTTGACCTCCCCTTTGGCCTCCCCTATGGCCTCCCCTTTGGCCTCCCCCTTAGGACTCCCCTTTGGCCTCCCATTTGGCCTCCCCTTTGGCGTCCCCTTTGACCTCCCCTTTGGCCTCCCCCTTTGGCGTCCCCTTTGGCCTCCCCCATGGCCTCCCCCTTTGGCGTCCCCTTTGGCCTCCCCCTTGGCCTCCCCCTTTGGCCTCCCCTTTGGCCTCCCCCGTTGGCCTCCCCTTTGGCCTCCCTTTTGGCCTCCCCTTTGGCCTCTCCCTTTTGCTTCCACTTTAGCCTCCCCTATGGCCTCCCCATTTGACCTCCCATTTGGCCTCCCTTTTGGCCTCCCCCTTTGGCCTCTCCTTTGGCCTCCCCTTTGGCCTCTCCCTTTGGCCTCCCCTTTAGCCTCCCCTATGGCCTCCCATTTGACCTCCCCTTTGGCCTCCCTTTTGGCCTCTCCCTTTGGCCTTCCTTTGGCCTTCCCTTTGGCCTCCCCTTTGGCCTCCCCTTTGGCCTCCCCTTTGGCCTCCCCTTTGGCCTCCCCTTTGGCCTCCCCTTTGGCCTCCCCTTTGGTCTCCCCTTTGGCCTCCCTTTGGCCTCCCCCATGGCCTCCCCTTTGGCCTCCCCTTTGGCCTCCCCCTTTGGCCTCCCCTTTGGCCTCCCCTTTAGCCTCCCCTATGGCCTCCCCATTTGACCTCCTTTGGCCTTTGGCCTCCCTTTGGCCTCCCAGCCTCTCCCCTTTGGCCTTTGGCCTCCTTTGGCCTTGGCCTTGGCCTCCCTTTGGCCTCCCTTTGGCCTCCCCTTTGGCCTCCCCTTTGGCCTCCCCTTTGGCCTCCCCTTTGGCCTCCCCTTTGGCCTCCCCTTTGGCCTCCCCTTTGGCCTCCCCTTTGGCCTCCCCTGCCTCCCCATGGCCTCCCCTTTGGCCTCCCCCTTTGGCCTCCACTTTGGCCTCCCCTTTGGCCTCCCCTTTGGCCTTCCCTTTGGCCTCTCCCTTTGGCCTCCCCTTTAGCCTCCCCTATGGCCTCCCCATTTGACCTCCCCTTTGGCCTCCCCTTTTGGCCTCTCCCTTTGGCCTTCCCTTTGGCCTTCCCTTTGGCCTCCCCTTTGGCCTCCCCTTTGGCCTCCCCTTTCCCCTTGGCCTCTCCCTTTGGCCTCCCCTTTGGCCTCCCCTTTGGCCTCCCCTTTGGCCTCCCCTTTGGCCTCCCCTTTGGCCTCCCCCATGGCCTCCCCTTTGGCCTCCCCCTTTGGCCTCCACTTTGGCCTCCCCCTTTGGCCTCCCCTTTGGCCTTCCCCTTTGGCCTCCCCTTTGGCCTCTCCCTTTGGCCTCCCCTTTGGCCTCCCCTTTGGCCTCCCCATTTGGCCTCCCCTTTGGCCTCCCTTTTGGCCTCCCCCTTTGGCCTCCCCTTTGGCCTCCCCTTTGGCCTCCCCTTTGGCCTCCCCTTTGGCCTCCCCTTTGGCCTCCCCTTTGGCTTCCCCTTTGGCCTCCCCTTTGGCTTCCCCTAGAGAGTAGTAAAAAGTAGCGTGATGTGCTCATCAACGATGAGTCAGGTTGACTGTACTTTGTGCAATGTCGATGGTCTTTGGACTATTTACCAATTACTAAGGCCAGTCTCAACAGTACGCTGTTCACCTAGTTTGATACTTGTCAGTTGAACATGTCATGTTGAACTATGATGTTGACACTGCTACATACTTGAAGGTTATTTGCGTCAATTTGCTAAACACTTGTAGCAGGCGCTCAAGTTGTACGTTTACACAAAACGACCCTCCCTGGACGGTGTCATTGCGCGCACGACACACGGGGCAATACATATTAACAAGACTTAGCAGAATTTCTAACCAAAGCAAACAAATTCAGACGGCATTTGGGTTATCGAGAGTTCAACAGTTTTTCATACGCGCGTGCTTCTAGTGAGTGGCATATTTGTCGACTTTGTGTACACTCAAGTAGTCAGTTTAAATAACGTCGACGAGGCGATCTCCTCCTTTCTAGGCCAGTCGTCAACACACGTGGACCTCGTCAATCAGGTGACGTTGCTCAATTCCTTTTGGTTGAAATACAGTTAAACTTTTACTAGGATGTCGTACACCGTTATTTCGAAAACGGTGTTATACTCAACCGTTTGGAAATACTAACGAGTTGTTATTGCAATTCCGTCGCCTAATAGGTCGCTGATTGAGATATCTTGGGTAAGAGCACAACGTAAACCGACATCGCCGTTCCTTTTTATTTATTTTTTATTTCATTAAATTACGAACTTCCACAAATATGCATCCACAAGCAAGACTGGAGACTGTTGCTTTATGATGCATATCCCAAGACGCAATTATATTAGGGAGAATCTCGGAGCAGCCGTGGTTTGATCAGAGCAGCCGTGGTTTGAATTGGGTGCAGTGAATGTTCAGTAAAAGCGTGGAATATTCATCAGATTAAGTGTTAATATTACACATATATATATATATATATATATATATATATATATATATATATATATATATATATATATATATATATATATATATATATATATATATATATATATATATATATATATATATATATATATATATATATATATTATACAAAAACGTATCATAAACATATATTAGGAAAACCTTTCTGTCAACATTTAGTCACAGGCAATATTTTAGTGTAAGTTATTTCCACACTCCGGTAGGGAAGTCAACCAGCCAAAATTGGGGTTGTTTACACTTCGAGAATTAAGGTAGCACAGGAAATTATCAGAAACATTGGAATATTGACTAGAAAAAGGATTACTATTACACCTTTATAAAAAAAATTGTATACGCATATACAAAGAAAACGTTTGAGCCAACATTTAGTCAGAGGCAGTATTTTAGAGGTAGCAATTCGGATTCCCAGACTCAAATTCCACGAGTGATAAAGGATTTATAGTTCGTGAATTAAATTGGTGTATCAAACTATCGTTTACATTGTTGAATATATATATATATATATATATATATATATATATATATATATATATATATATATATATATATATATATATATATATATATATATATATATATATATATATATATATATATATATATATATATATATATATATATATATATATATATGAGATAAAGTTAAATTACATAGGTAAAGTAATATTTTACATAGTTGTAGTAAACGTTTTCGGCAAAAGGAACTAGCAGCAGATTTTAGCGTAAGTTGGTACACACCGAGTCCCTTTGTTTTGTATACACAATGTTCTGCGCATGCGCTAGGTGGCAGGTTTTTTTGGCTCACAGTTAGTAAGTATATTAATGTCAAAATTAAATTAAAACCTAAATAATCCATATATTTAATACTCAAGTGTTCTTTTGAACACAAAAACAACCTTATTCAAGGCTAACGTAGCAAGGAGAAACCACCATAAACAACATTAATCTAGCACAATCTAAATTATATTAAATTAAAACCTAAATAATCCATATATTTAATACTCAAGTGTTCTTTTGAACACAAAAACAACCTTATTCAAGGCTAACATAGCAAGGAGAAAACACCATAAACAACATTAATCTAGCACAATCTAAATTATATTAAATTAAAACCTAAATAATCCATATATTTGATACTCAAGTGTTATTTTGAACACAAAAACAACCTTATTCAAGGCTAACGTAGCAAGGATAAAACACCATAAACAACATTAATCTAACACAATCTAAATTATGTGCTGGCGCCGTCCAAATGCCAGGTAAAGGCCACCACGCATTTAGTATGCGGGAATTGTAGCAACTAGGTAGATTTCGTTAAGTCCGGGTGTGAGAAAACCTCGGCTGGGGATAGTTTTAGTTTTGAATGTAAGGGATGTGCGAAAACGAAGGGACTAGAGGTGGAGATGGAACGATTGAGACAGTTCATTGCTGGGAAGGGAAGAGGTGGGTAGTGCCAGTGGTTCAGGTGGGATGACAGTGGATAATAAAGTGGGGGAAGGTGATAAGAAAGATGCAAGGGAAAGCTCACCTCAGCCTGTGATTAGGCAAGGTGACAGGACGGAAAGATATTGGACGTATGGAGATGGGGTGGAAGAGGATGAGAACAAAGGAGACGGGAGGGAAGGAGACGGGAGTGAAGGAGACGGGAACGAAGGAGACGGGAGAAGACGAGACTGGAGGGAAGGCTATGGGAGCGAAAGCACAAGGAGCGCAATATAACCAGGAGACGAGCGAGTAAGGTGACATGTTGATGGGCGAGAGGGAGATGGACAACATGCTGGTGACACGACTGCGGGGCAGAATGCGACAGTAGGGATCCAACGCAAGAGCTACTCTGAGGTAGTGACAGAGGGTGTGAGGAGGAGAGCGAGGGTGTTAATAGGGGATTCGATAGTCAGGAAGACTGACAGAGCTCTAAACAAGGTGGACGACGTGGTGGTTTGCCTTCCAGGGGCAAAAACGGAGAGGGTGGAAAAACATTGTGGAACCGAGCAAGGGGGTTTTAATTTAGTGCTCGTAGGGACTAACAACGCGAAGATGGAGGAATTATGTCAGGGAATGGGAAGAAGGTGGCAGGGATATCGAAATCGCCGGAGATTGACAATTAATACGTTAGTTCAGTAGTGAAGAGGAAGTTGGATTTGTGGATTTATGGGGATGTTTTGATGGGAGGGCTGATATGTACATGAAGGAAAGGCTTCATCTTAATGGAAAGGGTGCAGCAGTGTTTGCGGATGAACTATCAGCAACATTCGAAAGTAGCATGAGAAGCAAAACAAATTATTTTTGGTAGCAAACATTGTTTAAACTAGAAGCTCAGGGGGTTACTTAGAGATGACTCAAACATGACAAGAGGCAACTTGTACACATACACCAGTAACAATATGTCCGGAAAACATTTCTGAAGCTGGCTATAAATGGGCATGTTTAAATATAAGAAACATAGTAAATACGAAAAACGAACTGAACAGAGGAGAGCAAATGAAATTATTTCGGAACTGCGAGACATTTATTATGAAGAGCGACTTTAAAAAGTGGTTAAACAACACTAGAGACAAGGCGGTTAAGAGGAGATAAAATTCAAGTTTTTAAGATGTTGAATAGTTATGAAAACATTGATAGAAATATGTTTTCTCACTCAAGAAAGATAATAGAACGAGAGGACATGAGGTAAAATACCAGTGTAGATTGGATATCAGGAAATACTCGTTCTCACAGAAAAATTAATTAAACAAATTATCTACAGATTGTGCAAATACTACCAGCGTTTAAAAACAAAGTTGATACATATCTCACGACGGCGGATTTCATATAGCTTTTAAATGTTGGACTCTCTATAGTCCAATGGCTTCCTTGTCCAATTGATATCTGGGCCTTTACCTTGGACGTCAATCTTGTTAAATCTTGTTATATAATACTTTAGGTTTACTTCGACAATTAAGGTAGCATCAGTAAAAAAAAATGTCCGGAAACCATTTCTGAAGCTGGTTATCAAGGTGTGTGTTTAAATGCAAGGTAAGAATTGGTAGAACAGAACCATGGACCAACAAAGACATGCATACGTTGAATTAGGACTGACAGGATACGTAATGTTTAGGAGAGATCGAATAGGAAGAAGGGAAGGGGGGGTTATTTTATATATTAACGAGTCTATTGAGGCTTACAAAATAAAATTAGAAAGCGAAACAGATTGCAATGAAGTTGTTTGGTGCAATATAATTACAGGAGATTGAACTATTGGATTAATTTTCCGAAGAATAATAAAAAAATTCAAACCGTTATTAAAGAAATGAGTAAATATCTTAACATATATATCAAACATTTGGACGATAATATAAAAAGCAATGTACTGAAATTTGCGTATGACACAAACGTGTTGAGAAAGGTTAACTGTGATGGTGATAAACAACATTTTCGATCTAGACAAATTAGTTTAATGGTGTGAAAATGTTGATGTATGTATATATATATATATATATATATATATATATATATATATATATATATATATATATATATATATATATATATATATATATATATATATATATATATATATATGTATATATATATATATGTATATATATATATGTATATATATATATATATATATATATATATATATATATATATATATATATATATATATATATATATATATATATATATATATATATATATATATATATATATATATATATATATATATATATATATATATATATATATATATATATATATATATATATATATATATATATATATATATATATATATATATATATATATATAGTTAGTTAGTTAGTTAGTTATTTTTTCAGAAATTGTTCAGATTGATAAAATGTGATATCACATGAACATCTCGTAATTCCGAGAATAAGAATTGACACTTTATCGGGTCTTCAATCCAAGTGTATAGACACAAATACACCAAGGACAGAAAGTATACATTCGGTCTTCGCTAAGATCGCCGACCTTCTTTCGTCAAGGTTACCGACATCAATTCAGCTTCCACATCAGTACGTTTATGGCTACCTCAGTCTAATCGCGGTTGATTGTCCGAACATCACATCCGTGCAGTGGGTGATCTCCAAAACCCAACACTTCAGTGAATGTTGATACAATCCTAAGAACGACTATAATTACATGTTTGACTAATAAGATATAAGTTCAGTGTATTAATTCAACAAATATAATATCCTACCATAACGTATCTTTACTCACAATGAAAACACATTTTATCGGATTAGTATACCCGAGCGAACACCCTTCTCTGTAATCAACACTAAATAATAACATGACAAAATCAAATGCTTTCCGTACAATCAATCGCTTCCGCGAATACTAATTATCACATCAGCATAGTGGCCTATCTTACCAATACGCCAAGACACATTCTTCTATTTTATCATATATATCTATTTTATCATATATAATTCTCCCAAAATGAAACGTTTCCATACCTCCGGTTAATAATTGTTCTGCCGGTAGACGTCAAGTCGCTGGTAATGTAGCAACGTTTCTAATTTCTTGTTTGCTCATAAATACCGACTATGCTTCACCTACGACGTGCTTCCAGTCCTCATATATTTCGCTGCCATCTCGGTACTTCACATCTTTGTTCTATTAGAACTGTTTGCTTTCTAACTCTCATTCCGCCCTGCCCGCGGACAAAGCCTAAGTTTCACCACGTGACGCACACAACCGATAGTGATCCTCTTACTAGGTGACCCTGTCCAACGGGTAAGACAATCATCCTATATGTATTGAACCATACATTTTAGCATCCATTACATATGCTTTAATATCAACACATAAAGTTAAACCTGAACTAATATGTATATGTATATATATATATATATATATATATATATATATATATATATATATATATATATATATATATATATATATATATATATATATATATATATATATATATATATATACACACACATATACATATTAGTTCAAAACATACCTGTCACACATAGACAAACATACCATATACACTTTTCTAAATAACCTGTCACACAGCCCCGAATTCTTTAACATGGGTGGTTATAACTCCAACGTCGAACCATATCACTGAATATTCTAACATATCCTGTGTTTAATAAACCAACACCGCATATCCCACACAATATATAACTCGCGCCTAAGTAAACTGTAGTACAGTATTAACATCAACTAAATGGTGATTGGCTCTATCTAATTCAATTGGCTTAGATAATCTGCACCCACATTGTCTTTCCCGGGGATTGTTTCAACCTGATACCGCTAAGGTTGACGTTTAAATGCCCATCTCAGTAATCTTGGGTTGGTCATCTTAGCATAACTAAGAAATGCCATAGGCCGTTGGTCGGTTTGTAAAGTAAGTTTACACCCGAATAGATATGAATAAAATTTCTCTGTCGCCCACACAATCGAAAACATTCATTCTCTAGAGTAGCATAAGACTTCTGAGCCCCAAAACGTATCCGTCGAAACTGGTGTAACCCCAGGGAAGAGGAGGACGCCGTTTTCTCCCAGTCGGTATTTGGGGATCTACCAATAACCTTTGCAGAAGTCAAAAGTAGAGAATACCATATCCTTAGCCAATCTAATGTGTATTACCTCCGGGTTAGGCACAGGTTCCGCATCGAAAACTGGGGCCCAATGTAGCTGGCGGAAATCGGCTACCGCCCGATAAGACCCATGCGTTTTTTTACTAATAAGAGAGGGGGCGAAATGGCGACCTTGACGGTTTAGTTACCCCTAAGATTATCATTTCATTTACCTATGTATCGATATCTCCTACTCTGGAGAAGGGAACCGCATACGGTTTCATTCTGATTGCCTTGTCAACTGAATTTCGTGTTTTTCTAGATTGGTACACCCTGATACGTCTGAAAAGACATCACTTATTTTTGTATTAACAGTCGAAATGGCGACCTTGACGGTTTAGTTACCCCTAAGATTATCATTTCATTTACCTATGTATCGATATCTCCTACTCTGGAGAAGGGAACCGCATACGGTTTCATTCTGATTGCCTTGTCAACTGAATTTCGTGTTTTTCTAGATTGGTACACCCTGATACGTCTGAAAAGACATCACTTATTTTTGTATTAACAGTCGTAATTCCTCTGTCTGTGTGTCATCCGTGTCGGGATTGGCCTTAACATCTCACCAAGTCTCTTATCTTGAACTGGGTTCCTCTTCCCAAATTAAATCGGAGCACTCTACAGGGTCAAGAATGACCGCCATGCGCCACTAATGGACTTCCTCTCGACGTACTCTCGCAACATGTTCACATGTAACAATCGATTACGGTCGCCAATCTCGATCGGGTAATCTGTATTGCCTACCTTTACGGTGACAGCCTAGGGACCCTTCCAATGTAACATCAAAGTGTTGTGATCGGTAGAATTGCGTCTTGTACTTCCGCTGAGCTCAAGTCAAATTCGCGCTGATTCACACGTTTCCTCAATTTAGAAACAATTTGATTTAATGCTTCGATGTATTTATTTATAATTAGTCAACATGATGGGTCATGCAGTTATATTTAAACTCATTGCTCAACTAATTTAGCACATCGCGAATCCGGCTTGCTGATGTCCAAATATGTAGAGTGTGAATAGAAATATGACCTGTTTTTGTCTGTTTCAGGGTCACAAAAGACAAACCCTACTTCCGACATGAAAACCATTACGGTTTGTGATTTATGCTTTTTTTTGTACTGTGAGTTTGTCGGCCAATATCTACATGATATTTTCTTAACCACATATACATATTTAACATATTTAAATGTATGTAAAGCGTCCGAGATCATTTCGTTTTAAGTGGATTCAGTGGATGTATTATTATTGTTATTATTATTATTATTATATAATTATTATTAGTAATAGTAGTGGTAGTAATATTGTAATGTTATGTTTATGCATTGATGGTGCTATGTGTAATGTTTCGCATTTTACAACATGATAAAATACTGTCTGATAAATTGTCATTTTATATGTGAAAGAAATGTTGCTATTTATGTGTTTATATATTCTGTTATATGTGCTTAAGCTTGAAGAACATAGATAAAGTATATATTTTTCATGATGTTCCCTCACTGCAATTTTTTCATTAGTTACATTTCTTCCATTCGTATATGATTTGTACAAACAAGTAAAGTAGATATAATTTAAAAGCGGATAATAAACACTAGTTTTCAATGGAGAGCGAAACTGTATATCCAGTTGATATGCAGCTCAATAAAGCGATACCAACCTTAGACAACAGAACAATCCCCATATAAATGTTCTTCGATTTGTCAAAAGCCTTTGATACCATATCACAATATTTTATTCAAAAAGCTTGACTATTATGGAATAAGTGGGACTCCGCTTATTTGTGTAATGAATTGCCTTACCGAACGTCGCCAATTTGTCAAATTAGATGATATAATGTATGACACATTAACTATCTCAACATGTATCCCGCATGGTTCAATACCAGGTCCATTTTATTTACTCTCTATAGATGATATTCAACTTGCTAGCAATATATTGCTGATGGTACCTCTCTTGTCCGACTATTCTAGTCCTTTAAATGCAATATTAATAGTAACAAGACTATAATACTATCAGCGACAACATTAACACTGAACTGAACCATATAAGTGAATGGTTATATGTAAACAAACTATCCCTAAACACAAGTAAAACTAAATGCATGTTGTTCCATTTTCCACAACGTAGTATTTCAGGTATAAAATTTACGGTACAAATAGACGGTCAACCCAGAGTGTGCACGGAAAACAACCAGTGTAGGTGGCTCTCATGCTAGCGGCATATTCCTTAAGCCTTAGTGAGAGTCTCCTGGCAGATTTTTTATGTTCAAGAAAATAATAGTATGTATTTATTTCTGTCGAATAACAAAATTCCAGTTCCAGCTCCAAACAAACATATATATAAGCTGCATGTGTGTTTTTTCTTCGATGTTTTAACCAGGAAATGTTTAAAAAAATATAATACGGGCAGAGCAGAATTTCAAAAGAACAGTTTCCTTCATGTACTATTGAACTGTTTAACTGTTCAACTGTCCAACTGGTCAACTGTCCAAATGTTCAACTGGTCAACTGTATATGTTTCAGTTGGCATTCCTAATTCTGACTTTCACATTCACCGCGAGGTTGGCCGTCATAAATCCAAAAGGTATGTGTAAAATCACTATATATATATATATATATATATATATATATATATATATATATATATATATATATATATATATATATATATATATATATATATATATATATATATACATATATTCAAACAACTATGGCTATGGGCTAAAATGTGAAGTGTCACGAGAAAACAACTGTGTTAAAATATATACATGCACGCACGCTCGCACGCACACCCACATACACACACACACACACACACACACACACGAGCGCGCGCATACACACAAACATGTCTGATTTTCGCTAACTTCAACTGTCATGCGGAATGTGCATACAAACAATAATGCACGCTAATATCCTTTCAGATGCGACGGTGGCTCACCTGTTTTGCATGTCTCTGTGCCAGCAGATGACTGCAGAATGTTGCATGGACTGTCTCGGAATGGACAGTGACGCAATATATATTGATGTCTGCCAGGGTTTCTGTTACATGGGTTCAGACAGATGCATGGTAAATTGCTTCAACTGAAACCGTCGTTGTGGACACGTATATTGTTACGGATGCTGCTTCTACCGTATATGTCACCTTAATAAGCTTACGGCTTAAGGCTGCCTCAGCAACTGATTTAGTCCATGGACAATTATGTTCGTTGGTGTTCAAATAGTTAGTGTGTGAATAGTTTATGTAATATTTTTGCGAACTAAGTATGAAAGGAGGGAAAATCGAATTCTGAAGCAGTGTTTGCGTAGACAAAGCACACCTCAGAAATGTACAGGTTTATAAGTTATTTCCTGAAACAAAGTAGTCACGATCGTGACACATCCTTAAAGTGATGTAGGGCGGTGTAATACAAGCACTGTACATAACATTAGTAAACATGCAACCTGTGTACATTACATAGGTGATTGATGGCCTAAAGATAGTAGGACTTTAGGACATGAGGTGTCATTAGTGAAGGATCAATGTAGATTGGACACCACAACGTGCTTATTCTCAGAGAGCACAGAAAATTAATGAAACATTTTTATTGTATGTTGATTGTGTAAATGATAGCAGAGAGAATATGTTTATAAACAAACATCTCAGGAGCGTGGGTTACACATAGATGAACACCTTTTTGACTCTCGATAAGCCAATGGCTACTTTGTCATTTGGCCCTTTGCATTGGATGGCAATCTTGTTAAATGTTGTATTGTAAATGTTGTTAAATCTTGTAAAATGTGTTTGCGCACAAGTATTGTGTTGTCGATTTCTGAATGAACTGGATTCATGTCACGTGATTGCCTTGGAGCATTTCAACTCATTCTATCGTGTTCTATGGTCATTCTTGGAGGTCATGCCCCCAACAAAGATTCTACATTGAGCAGGCTTGTTGACAAAAGTTTATATTTCTGTGTACGATATCACCCTGCTTAGCAACATTTACAGTCCGATATTTAACAGGATGGAACAATTGCTTACTGTCACTGTGTCTAAATAGATAGTGATTTTATTTTAAATGAACATATTCAGTTCATTGTACTGCTTGGGAGACATCATGTGTTGAAAGATGATAAAAAAAATGTATACATCTTACAAACGTTTTACGTTTTTATATATATATATATATATATATATATATATATATTATATATATATATATATATATATATATATATATATATATATATATATATATATATATATATATATATATATATATATTTAGCAGGCCTGCAGTCACTAGCCTGAGAGAGATCAGGTTCAGACATGTGTGAATTAGTACAAGTGTGCATGAATCAGTACTGGGGCAATTGTAGACACTAAACAGTAGACACTAGTTAACACAATTGATAAATACCAAGTATCAAATGGGGTGGGCACTGGGCAATCGGCAGGTCATCCAACCAAGTGAACCTATGGGGCCTTTAGATCTATGCAAAAGACTGCATCATGCCAAAAATATGCATCTGTAACATATGTATTATATATATATATATATATATATATATATATATATATATATATATATGGGTTTTGTATTAATATATTATTTATTAGGTCCAGGCCCAGGCCCGGCCCAAGCCCGATGTGCTTAATACTTTTTTCAGCCCAGGCCCATAAAAAGCACTAGTGTGTGTGTATATATATATATATATATATATATATATATATATATATATATATATATATATATATATATATATATATATATATATATATATATATATATATATATATATATATATACATGTGTGGGTATATATATATACGTGTGTGTGTGTGTGTGTGTGTGTGTGTGTGTGTGTGTGTGTGTGTGTGTGTGTGTGTGTGTGTGTGTGTGTGTGTGTGTGTGTGTGTGTGTGTGTGTGTGTGTGTGTGTGTGTGTGTGTGTGTGTGTGTGTGTGTGTGTGTGTGTGTGTGTGTGTGTGTGTGTGTGTGTGTGTGTGTGTGTGTGTGTGTGTGTAAAGAGCGTTTTCAAGAACGTTTTATTCAAACAAATTGAAGTAAAATTACAAATACATTATAATACAATATAAACAGACAACTTGAAAGTGAAATGTTTGAAAGGAATAACACACAAGTGAAATGCTGATAAAGTTATGTTACCCTCGTACTGTTACCCCCGCACTCTTACCCCCATACTGTAGAAGAATTCCGCAGATTTGTCACATAGACAACCAGTGAGACCTTATGCTGTTTGATGCCCGTGCTCGGAAAAAACTGAATGTTAGACGGCATTTCATTTATATGAGCTTTGACCTTAAATAGTATCGTTATAAATTGTATCGAGTCGGTAAACTTTAAAATGGGTAACTTGTAAAACAGTGGAGCTGTATGGTCGACTCGTATCACTGCGCATTATGCGTCAGTCGAGTTACCTTTTTTGCCACATGGTTATACAATCTATATTTGTAGAATACGCATTATCCCATAGTTCCACGCGGTACAATGAATACAACACAAAAATAAAGGAATATAACATCTGGGGAGATTGGGGCTAGCTGTTACAATTTTTTGTTAAAGCATTTTAGAAACACTATTTTTGTCAACACGTACATTAAATATATTATTCGTATTAATAAAATGTATCATTCCAATTATATTCCTTACCCGTTACCCGTTAGTTGGTTAGGTACTTAGTTCAAACACGACAATGCCAACACACACACATAATTTCATTGTAAACAGCAATAGGTGGCAAGTCATGCTGATAATACAAATGATGAGCTTAAAATAGGTACGTTTTAATATGGTCAATGACGTATTACTCACTATCTCGGAGGCCACCATCTTAGCTCATGATTGTATGACAAACATAAAAAGCGTACAATATTGAAACGATGTGAATATGTCTTAGGCTTTGGTTTCAAAGACAAGTACACTCTATGCACAATCTAGGTATGCATGTTTCATACGTATGTCTGTATGTATTTATGCATGTATGTATGTATGTATATATATATATATATATATATATATATATATATATATATATATATATATATATATATATTTCTACTTTGCCTAATGAAAGACAATATATATGCTTATAATAAATATTGTTTACTCTCCGGTGTCCCGTAAGCTACTTACGATTTCCGATATTTTTTAAATGACGCCAAAAATGAGTGTCGTGTAGAACTATATGTTAGCTATATCCCGCACTGATTCAACTATCGTGGCTACTGAAAAGTAGCCCATAGTGCAAGTAGCCGATTCTCGTCTGCTAGTCATTTAAAACGAAATAAAGAAGTATAGTGTACACAATATATAATTGACGACGAATCAGACATAAATGTTACGAGACATAATAACACAATACTAATATAGGGAGAAATGGAGACAGAAATAGAGGGACACACACACACACACACACACACACACACACACACACACACACACACACACACACACACACACACACATATATATATATGTATGTGTGTGTGTGTGTGTGTGTGTGTGTGTGTGTGTGTGTGTGTGTGTGTGTGTGTGTGTGTGTGTGTGTGTGTGTGTGTGTGTGTGTGTGTGTGTGTATATATATATATATATATATATATATATATATATATATATATGAAGAGAGATAGGGGGAGGGAGAGAGTTTGGAGGGAGAGAGAGGGGGTGATGGATGGAGAAAGAGAGAGGGGGAGGGGGACGGAAAGGAGTGAGGGAGAGAGAGAGAGGGGGAGAGAGAGGGAGGGGGAGGAGGAGAAAGGGACAGAGTGACAGAGGGAGATTTATACATAAATATTGAGAGTGAATGGGGTGTTGTGCTACGGGGCAACAACAGACAGCTAGAAATAGACTTGTGTAACAGCCGCTGGTGCATTCTTAGAGCATGCATACGGCAGATATAACCTCACGAGAGATGACCTCTTCGCATGCTCCTTCAATGTTCGTCGACTGAGCGTCCCGTTTCAGGAACACACTTGAGTTGGGTAACTTCAGACAATCAAACAGAAGACGCTTGACGCTGTTTACAATTGTACGTAATTGTTCGCGTAACGTTGCGGATAGATGTACGTCATAGCCACAAGGGGTAATTCGGTTGTTTGTAGAAAGGTTACTAGCGGGTGAATTTCGATAAATAAAACTGAGGCGACCTGAATGTGGTGTCGTATATATATATATATATATATATATATATATATATATATATATATATATATATATATATATATATATATATATATATATATATATATATATATATATATATATATATATATATATATGCACACACACATGTATATCTGGTCCCATGTAAACGTGAACGTGTTTGCCATAGTACGCTAGTCACCGATAACAATACCGTTGTTATTAAATTGTAAATAATAATGCTTACATATAATGTTGTATCCCATTTACATCAGTAAAAATATGTAATTGTTATTTGTCAACAACAAGTAACATATTAATGCGGAAACGACACAGGTAATGTTATTAACGGACATAACAATTTCGCAATCCGTACGTCATTGGCTCTGTGAAAAGTTCCTAGTAAATAATACATTGCAAGTGGTTTATATTGTACTGATAATTATATTTTTTCTGTACCACCCACGGCATTCTCTGAATGTTCGCATTAATCCATGTAATGCCAAAAGTACCAACATTTCAACGTCAGTCACCGGGTCAAAATTAAGGTGTGCTAGTTTGGAGGTTTTCTCTAAAAACAAACAACGCCGTTTTAAAGAGGTTACCACGTGTGATCCATTACGTTCAATACGCTGTGAAGGCTTAGCGACCGCGAGATGAACTATAAGACTAACGACACACTTTCGAGTGGTCAACAACAACATGCATAAGTGGGTACCAACTACATGCATGAGTGGTTATCAACGACACGCATGAGTTGGTACTAACGACACTGCATATGCCTACGCCTCTATAATATACAGAAATTAGCGATATGTACGCACGCATGCAGGCCGCCACTCCATCACGTTGTCTATTTATGCTGCTAGCGGTACAGTTCAATGGTTTTGTTCTAGTCTGCTCACGACCCAGTGAACCGTGGCATGCAGTGCGGGTAAATTCCGCTCGCTGAATATTTAAAGCTCTGACCAGCAAACTGTGTTGCAATTGAAACAACTTCATGACATGCGTGGAGCGTCGAAAGATCGCAGCTACAAGTGTCGTACTTTTCGGACTTGTGATGACTTCGATCCTGTTCGCCAACACGAGATAATAACAGAACAACATACGTCCGCTGTACAGAACCGCTGCTTCAGAGGCGAGGAACAGGCGCAAATCGACGCCGATCAGAGACCTGACGACAGAGTTCCAGCGCAGGATATCAGCCACCTCTGTCGATGTTCTTGACCATATGCGGTGGCAAGGTCTGAAGCCGAGACTGGTCAGCAGAGCGGTCAAGAGAAACGGTACGCACAATAAACAACCATGATAATCGACCCATACTAGTCTAGCGACAGTTCCACTACGTTGTGTTAAACTGATCATAATGACCCGGGGTAGTTTAGATAAATCATCACTTTTTTCTTACTGACCGAACATAATCATCCTACTTCAATGTGATTACATATGCATACGCGACACACTTATATTAACGACACACAAAAACGCGCACGTACAATGGACAAATATAAGTAGCAACTTCATTTTACACCGGACCGGGCAAGTTGAAGCTGCAGCGACTCATTTGCTATAGGACACGCATCGCTGACCCCTAGATACGCATTGCTGCTCCTGACGTGCCTGGATGACCTCTTGCCGTAACGTATTGACCACTGAGCGGACACTGGTTGTTGATTCTTAAGGCCGGTTCACACGACCTCTATGCGAGGCGCGACCATTGCGTTGCACAAAAATCCCGACAAGACAAAGCGAGGTCTTTCGCCTCGCGCCAAGAGCTGATGCCACGACGGGTATATATACTTCATCAAAGTGTTTGGTGCGAGTCGATAATCACGCCTCGCATTTTCTAGCACAGATAATTTAGTAACGCTTTGTCATAGAACACGGTGAGTTCCGCCCAATCAGTCGCTCGCGTGAATCGGCCTTTATTATGTCTGACAACGGGCATTGCTAGGTCGTAGCTGTTGCAAGGATCTCTAGACAGCAGTCTCAATAGTAGTCAATGTCAACAAAAGCAGAATGTTATACTAATCAAACGCTGAATTGTAAATTATTATTTCTATACGTTATTCGAAATATGTTATAAAGAAATTGATCAGTATTTTACATTATACAATATTCTGTATACATATGACTGAAATAAAGTTTTATCTAGCTATGATTTGATTGGCTTTTTCACGGAAGCTGTTGCATTTGGCGTTTTGTGTGCAACTTCCTCGATAAAAGCTAATGTCATCACACCGATCAAAGTATGGATCGTTTCATTGAGGGTCGGAAACGTAACATTGTATGTACGGTCCTAACAACAGCAGCGGATCTAGAGGGGTCTTAGTGGTGTCAATGCCCCTCTAGGCCATGGGGGGTCTTAAACCCCAATGTGTCCGTGTAAAATGTTACGGAAAAGGCACGCGTATATAGGCCTACGTCGGAATTATGTAAAAAACTGAAGTATTAGCAGCCATTTCATTCGGCATACGCCTGCGGGCGTAGTTAACCTTTTCATTCGGGATATGCCTGCATGCTTCATCAACGCACGTGACGGCCTTATCTGGTATTTGTAGATATAATTTGCATCGTCCTAAGCTTTTACGGTTTCTCCCATGATGCAATAGGACCATACTACCGGTTTGGATGCCATTTCCAATTTTGCAACCGCGTGTTTACATGTAGTTTTTGAGTGTAGTTCGAATTTGATATTTTGGTGATTTTCGGCAATGGTGGACGATGGCCAAATTAGTGAAGGAAGCGATATCGATTTCGATGACGGTGGAATGGACAGTTTGTTCATTGAAATGAACAATGGGTGCGGAACCTGTTTGCAAG
>BSQZ01000014.1:9232500-9235000 GCA_033239005.1 Lamellibrachia satsuma
TTGTTGATTCTTAAGGCCGGTTCACACGACCTCAATGCGAGGCGCGACCATTGCGTTGCACAAAAATCCCGACAAAACAAAGTGAGGTCTTTCGCCTCGCGCCAAGAGCTGATGCCACGACGGGTACATATACTTCATCAAAGTGTTTGGTGCGAGTCGAAAATCACGCCTCGCATTTTCTAGCACAGATAATTTAGTAACGCTTTGTCATAGGACACGGTGAGTTCCGCCGAATCAGTCGCTCGCGTGAATCGGCCTTTATTATGTCTGACAACGGGCATTGCTAGGTCGTAGCTGTTGCAAGGATCTCTAGACAGCAGTCTCAATAGTAGTCAATGTCAACAAAAACAGAATGTTATACTAATCAAACTCTGAATTGTAAATTATCCTTTCTATACGTTATTCGAAATCTGTTATAAAGAAATTGATCAGTATTTTACATTATACAATATTCTGTATACATATGACTGAAATAAAGTTTTATCTAGCTTTGATTTGACTGGCTTTTTTCACGGAAGCTGTTGCATTTGGCGTTTTGTGTGCAACTTCCTCGATAAAAGCTAATGTCATCACACCGAACAAAGTAAGGATCGTTTCATTGAGGGTCGGAAACGCAACATTGTATGTACGGTCCTAACAACAGCAGCGGATCTAGAGGGGTCTTAGTGGTGTCAATGCCCCTCTAGGCCATGGGGGGGTCTTAAACCCCAATGTGTCCTTGTAAAATATTACGGCAAAGGCACGCGTATATAGGCCTACGTCGGAATTATGTAAAAACTGAAGTATTAGCAGCCATTTCATTCGGGATACGCCTGCGGGCGTAGTTAACCTTTTCATTCGGGATATGTCTGCATGCGTAATCAACGCACGTGACGGCCTTATCTGGTATTTATAGATATAATTTGCATCGTCCTAAGCTTTTACAGTTTCTCCCATGATGCAGTAGGACCATACTACCGTTTTGGATGCCATTTCCAATTTTGCAACCGCGTGTCTACAGGTAGTTTTTGAGTGTAGTTCGAATTTGATATTTTGGTGATTTTCGGCATTTAAAAATGGTGGACGATGGCCAAATTAGTGAAGGAAGCGATATCGATTTCGATGACGGTGGAATGGACAGTTTGTTCATTGAAATGAACAATGGGTGTGGAACCTGTTTGCAAGCGATGACTCAGACGACTGGGACTTCGGCAGCTTCCAGGGCCACTGGAACGAAAGTGATTTCGTCCGACATGCAAGGACAGACATTCACGGCAAATTTACCGTTTCATTGGATTTGCGACAATGCTGGGTGTTTGTATATATGAACTAGTCCAAAGTCGTAATTTGTTTTTCTTTTATAACTTTTCATTCTTCTTCTTCACCTTGTGCCCACTTCCTCCACACACATTCAACACTGACAACACCAACACCATATTGTAAGCAATTCTCTTCTCATTCCAGCAATGTAAGAGTTTATACACTTTCCTTCAATAATTACAGGAAGAAAAATAAATTTGTGACCTTGCCGTCGAAGTCATTCATCATAACTGAAAAATGGAGATTTCGTTCAGATCTGAGCAATGTGACCAGCTTACCAGCTGTCAGAATTAAATAGGTTAACCCTTCTGTAAGTAGAACGACATAAGTGTCATTGTTTCGTAAGTAGAATGAAATATGACTACAACTGACTGAGATCCACCCCCCCCCCCCCGCCAACAAGCCTAGATCCGCCCCTGACCATTATATTAGAAATGCTACTTATAATTGACAGATTTGATAAAAGACGAACTGAAGACGAAAACAACAAACTAGCGTCATTACTTCTGAAGCATGTATTCGTCGTACACAATATCGGACACACAAAATTAAAACGTGAACTTAGACATTCTTCAGGCTAATTACATTTCTGTTAGCCGCGCCTATCGTGCACATAACTTTTGTCAACACGCATAAACAACGTTACGTGTCTGTAGAGGGCACACCACGTTACTACTTCCTCCACGACCGCGTGTTTTGGTGAAATACATAACATTACACCTGCCCACAACGACGTGTTCAGTTGAAGCAATCTACCATGCATTCGTCGTTACTTATATAACAGAGACCCTTGCAAACGTCGACTATAAAAGAATCTTTTCTTGTACGGTTTCTGTAGCATTCAAGAGAACAGACGATGTGTGACAACTGGCAGTCCCCGAGACAATTCACGTCAACTAACTCAGCATCTGGAATGACATTGGCGTGCTATAATATCACGGTGTGCGTGCACGGAATAACATCACTGTTGCGTATGATTGTGTGTGTGTGTGTGTGTGTGTGTGTGTGTGTGTGTGTGTGTGCGTGTGTTTGCGCGCACGCAATTATATTATAATATATATATATATATATATATATATATATATATATATATATATATATATATATATATATATATACCTATATACATACATGCTTGCACGCCCGCACATACACACACGCACACACACACACACACAGAACGTACCTTTTCGAGTTATGA
>BSQZ01000014.1:9240000-9362500 GCA_033239005.1 Lamellibrachia satsuma
TCGCAACAGTCACTTGTGAATTACCAAGTCATCCCGCCCGGGGAATGGGTATTTTTGCTAGAAATTGCAACGAGCAGAACAGCTACATTGCGACACTTATTATGATGGCCCCATGTTCACGAAAAGAGCTTCGCCGATGTTCCTCAAGCGTCGACACTTATTCGACGAACATTGAAGGAGTATGCAAAGAGGTCATCTCTCGGGAGGCTATACTTACCGTATGCATGCTCTAAGATTGCACCAGCGGCCGTTACACAATAGTTCTCTCTGTTTCTCTGTCACTCTGTCCATCTCTCACTCTGTCACTCTGTCCCTCTGTCATTCTGTCACTATGTTCCTCTGCCACTGTGTCTCTTTGTCCCTCTGTCACTCTGTCCATTCTCTCAATTTGTCCATCTGTCACTCTCTCACTCTAGCCCTCTGCCACTATGTCTCTTTTTCCTTCCGTCGCTGTGTCCATCTGTAACTCTCTCACTCTGTCACTCTCTCATTCTGTTCCTCTCTCGCGCCCTCTCTGTGTCTCTCTATCACTATGTAATTGTGGCCTTCTGTCACTATGTCACTCTGACACTTTTTCACTCTGTCCCTTTGTCCTCTCTCCATTTGTCCTCTCTCTCTATCTATCTATTTATCTCTCCCCTCTCTCTCTACCCCTCTCTCTCTCTCCACCTCCCTATCTCTCTCCCTCTCCTTCTCCCTCCCTCTCCCTCTCTCTCTCTCTTTCTCTATCTCTCCGTCTCCCTCTCCCTCTCCTCCATCTCCCTCTCCCTCTCTCTCTCTCATCCTACTTTTATATCACCGTGTCACTCTCTCTCTCCCTCTCTTTCTATCTCCCCCCCTCTCTCTCCCTCTCTCTCTTTCCCCCTCTCCCTCTCCCTCTCTCCCTCTCCTTCTCCCTCCCTCTCCCTCTCTCTCTCTCCATCTCCCTCTCCCTCTCCTCCATCTCCCTCTCTCTCTCATCTTACTTTTATATCACCGTGTCACTTTATGTTATCCTTTCATTCAAGGTCAACTAAGTATACACGTGGGCGTCCTTCTTCTCGGTGACACGGTCAGTTCTTGTCATAATGGTCAACTAAGTGTACTCTTGTGTTCTTCTCGTTGACACGGTCAGTTCTTGTCATAATGGTCAACTTAGTGTACTCTTGTGTTCTTCTCGTTGACACGGGCAGTTCTTGTCAAGCGGTACTTGACCACTGGGGAAAATCGGTTAACGTATTGTGTGGGACTTAGCCGTACTGTTGACCGCCCATGCGATCACAGGTCAATGTTTTGTCAATAGGAATCGCCCAGTTCTATTAACAGACGTTTCCACTCCACTCTGTAGTCGAAACTGTCGATGAGGTTGCAGACCATGGAAGCGCATCACTCTTAGAGCAGTATTTAGGAAGTAACGACAAGAACGTTGAAACAATTGTTATAACTGCTGTCAATGCCGCGTGATTGTCTTCGACATTTTCGATAGTACATTCGAGAAATCAATCAGGTATAGTGCTATGCTTGTGGTTAAATTTTCTTATACTACATTACTACATTAAAACATGTATTTCAAATACGCTCGACTTCGGAATGTGTTGTGGTTACTAAGGAAGTGATAAGAAATATTTATTTCACATTCTCTATTTCTTGCACGGTGGTGTTCCTTGCTCGGTGGTGTTTGTTGCTCGGTGGTGTTTGTTGCTTGGTGGTGTTTGTTGCACGGTGGTGTTTGTAGCAAGGTGGTGTTTGTTGCACGGTGGAGTTTGTTGCAAGATGGTGTTTGTTGCTCGGTGGTGTTTTCTGCACGGTGATGTTTGTTGCTCGGTGGTGTTTGTTGCACGGTGGTGTTTGTTGCAAGGTGGTGTTTGTTGCACGGCGGTGTTTTCTGCACGGTGGTGATTGTTGCCCGATGGAATTTGTTGCACAGTGGTGTTTGTTGCAAGGTGGTGTTTGTATTAAAATGTCAACCGCAACATCGTTCGTGTCAATGTTATTGTTCTGTGCTGCAGGGTACACTCGGGGACATCGACATTCTGAGATGAAGACGTGTACGGTGAGTTATTCAATTATTCATTCTTATACGAGTTTATTTTCAATTTTCTAAATAAACTTGGATGCCACAGCATGGAAGGAATTAAGTGGGAAAGATATAACAATAATATAACTAAGCGGGCCCCTCAACTCACGTACCTCTATATTAACAAATGTGGTTACACAGAATGTGGTTTGACAAAAAAATACCAGGAAATTAAAATGAGACCAACCTGAAGTTCCTACAAATGACTAGTTATGACTACGTATTCAAACTAAACGGAAGTAAGGAGACTGGAGGACACGAAGTGGCATTAGCAGCAGAACTGTGTGAATCGTATATAAGAAATTGAACAAAGTATATATTGAGTGTGCGAATGTCAGTAGTGTGGGTAATTTTAACAACACAAGTCACACTACTGACTTGACAACGCCTTCCTTGTCCAGGTGATATTGTCCGAATGTCAGTAGTGTGGGTAGGTTTAACAACACAAGTCACACTACTGACTTGACAACGCCTTCCTTGTCCAGGTGATATTGTGCGAATGTCAGCAGTGTGGGTAGGTTTAACAACACAAGTCACACTACTGACTTGACAACGCCTTCCTTGTCCAGGTGATATTGTGCGAATGTCAACAGTGTGGGTAGGTTGTCCAGGTGATATTGTGATATTTTGTGAAATAGTGTTTGTTGAGCGTTCGAGCAGGTAAACAATAGTTACCTTCCGACCATTAAGTTGTATCGTGGTTACTTGTGGTGAGTGAGGATATTTGGCTGGTGCCTCACTAGCATAATTATTAGCATTGCGTTATGATCATAAATTGCAATTCAATTTAACACATACTGCACAAAACACCTATCTTCCAATAACGTCTATGTCGGTGTACAAACATACTCAGAGATTTACGGTGAAAAGATTATGTACTTCAAAAGCGCCTAAATCGTCACGAACACAAGCTAATTAGCGCATCAGTTTTTTTCTCAACAACAGATTTGTTTTTCCGCACAGTGTATTTGCGTGTTTGCGTGCATGCGTGCGTGCGTGCTTGTGCGTGCGTGTTTAAGTGATATCTGCAATTTTAGCATTAAAGTTAACAAATTAATTGATGGATGCTTTTTTGTTCTGTTGTATTATTTGTGAGATGTTAATGGTGCTTTACTTTTGAAATAATGGGCAATTTGAAGTAATGTTATAATGGTGTGTGGTTAATGGTATGTGGTCAAAGCGTATTGATAAACCTTCCAGTCCCTATTTTTTATTGTTTAGTGATGATGTATTTAATTATTGTAGATGGCGCTTTTTATTTTGATGAGCTGGTTCACCGTTTGGTCTGCCCCGATGGAAACGGCAGGTAAGGTTGATGTAATGATCTATGTATAAAATACAAATCTACAAATAATTGAGATACATTTTATATAAACGTAGACACTATTACCAGTTACTTCTACCTTTGCATTTTATTGATTGCTATTGCGTCAAATGACGATGCAGTAATCAGAGTACTATCGGTTTGTCCCAAAGAAAAAGAGTTAAATTAATATACCAATAGTGGCGTGATATTGACTAAATATATAATGTTTCCTTATTATAGATGTTTAAGATATCACTTGCTGATAGTCTAACTGATTATCACCTTATCCATTAGAATTGTAACTACTGCCTGTAACTTTATCCATTGTCTTAATTTTAACCTGTAATATCTGTAACTTTAACTACTGCCTGTAATGTTAACCAATGTCTGTAATTTTAGCCATTGCCTGAAATGTTAACCACTGTCTATCGGTATTATGAATAAGTTAAAAAACATACTACCGCAAAATATAATGTTAGCTATATATAATTATCTTATTTTGTCATACATAAATTACGCTATATTAGCTTGGGATTGCCAGTTTGATCGGATAAAAAAATCCAAAACTATAAGAGCAATCACATTTATTACAAATAGAAGACATTTACAAAATATAGCATTTTAAATTGTTTTATAAGTATGTAAACAACAAATTGCCAGAGTATTTTCAAGCTGTGTCCTTTATCTATCATTCTGAAATTCATACAAGGCACAAGAACAATTTTGTAATTTCAAGAACTAATTATGAATATACAAAGAGATGCATTCGAATAAATCTAGTATATATCATAAATGATACTCCGAATATAAGTAAGGATAAATGTCGAACACATAGTCTGCATGGGTTCTTCTTTTATGCAAAACACAACAATTTAAACAAATATGAAACATATTGCCATATTCCAAATTGTTGTGCATGCAAATTACACAACCAAGATTAAACTTTTCCAAAAGTCACCCTCCAAAAATGCATAAATTGTAGTAGTATTAACTCGTACAAAAAATCATAAAACTACATCAGAAATACCTGGTATTATGTTTTTCAATGTTACACTATAATATTTGTATGAAATTGCATATTATACAAGAATATATTTTTGAGTATACATGTAATTATATGCATATTTTTACACTTGACAAATGTTGTATAGCTGCTGCGCCACATCTGTTTTGTCATTATATTATCTTTTTTCTTATATTATGTTTAGGCAGGCGAGCCAATTTTAATTTTTTGTACATTAAACGTAAGATGACTCTTACGCCAGCGACATATGCTATGTGGCAATGAGAGTCTACATTGACTATATAGTTATATCATTTTATACGTGCATGGTTTGTGCTTGATATTAGTCAAAAATAAAATTAATCTTTCTCTCCCCCCTCCCTCCCTCCCTCCCTCCCTCCCTCCCTCTCTCTCTCTCTCTCTCTCTCTCTCTCTCTGTAACTCTAACCACTGTTTGTAATTTTAACCACTGCCTGTAACTTTAACCATTGCCTGTAACGTTAACCAATGCCTGTAACTTTAGCCACTGTCTGTAACTTCAACCACTGTCTGTAACTTTAACCAACGTATGTTACTTTAGCCATTGTCTGTAACTTTAACCAATGTATGTAACTTCAACCACTGTTTGTAACCTTAGTCATTGTCTTAACTTTAATAACTGTCTGTAATTTTAACCATTCTATGTAAGTCTGTAACATTAATCACTGTATGTAACCTCAACCATTGTCTTCATTTCAACCGTTGCCTGTAACCTTAACCACTGCCTGTAACCTTAAACACTTTCTGTAATTTTAATCACTGTCTGTAACTTTAACCATTGTTTTAACTGTAATCATTGTCTCTAACTTTAACCACTGTTTGTAATTTTAGCCATTGTGTTAACGTTAATCATTGTCTCTAACTTTAACTAACTAATGTCTGTTACATTAGCCATTGTCTGAAACTTTAACCAATATCTGTAAATTTAGCCACTGTATGTAACCTTAGCAGTGGTCTTATCTTTAATCACTATATGTAATATTAACCACTGTACGTAACTTTATACATTGTCTGTAACTTTAATCACTGTCTGTAGCTTTAACCATAGTCTTCACTTTAATCATTCCATCATAACATTGCGTGTGACTCGCTACCGCCAGGTGGCGACTAGTTAAAGGGTGTGTATTCGAGACCGTTGTGGAGAGCGCGACAAGTCTCAACAATCAAAACTAATTAATGTATACGAGATTGCATGGAGATGTTTAGTATTAGACAAATGCATGAATTTGTAAGTCCATGTGTTTTGGGTAGTACTTATCCTGGAGAACGAATGAAACTACCAGATAATGTTTGACAATGCACTACTCAACGGAAAATCGACTATCACGTGGAATAATAATTGTAATAAGTATTGATAATTAGACCGTGTGAACATATTGGTGCAAACTAGTGACATGTCTGGTATGTTTCAGATATTATGCGAACAGAAATTAAGTGCGGACGTCAGTGTTCGAAGGTATACTCCGTGTGTTTCCGTATCTGTGTGCTCGCTATGCCGCTCGACGGGTTCGGCAGCTGTGACGACCAATGTCGTGTCGCCAAACTCGAGTGTCTGACGCCGTGTCTGCAGCCTACGGTGTCGTGAGAGAACACCGTGTGACAGTTGACATCGTACAGTTTTTTTTATACAGCCAGTGGAAGCTGTGACTTTAAAGCACCGTAATTCACAGTTCGTTCGAGCTAATACCTGGGCAGTGGTACAGGGTACAGAAGATCACAAGACGCAGCTGTTTGGCTACAAACAAATGAGTGTTCGATTTGTACAATATGCATTCTGTAGTTTGTATCTCAACTATAACATATATGGATATATTATTAATAAATAAATTGTACCATTATGTTATTTTTTCATTCTTTAAGAACTTTGATTGTAGAACAGCGTTCATTGTTGTTGCGAGCAGACGTCGGTGAGCGTGTGCATGGGTGTAAGTATTTACGCATCTTTAAGACGTTTGATTGTACAACAACGTTCATTGTCGTTGCGTGCAGACGTCGGTGAGCGTGTGCATGGGTGTAAGTATTTACGCATCTTTAAGACGTTTGATTGTACAACAACGTTCATTGTCGTTGCGTGCAGACGTCGGTGAGCGTGTGCATGGGTGTAAGTATTTACGCATCTTTAAGTCGTTTGATTGTACAACAACGTTCATTGTTGTTGCATGCAGACGTCGGTGAGCGTGTGCATGGGTGTTAGTATTTACGCATCTTTAAGAAGTATGATTGTGTCATTTACGTGTCATTGACGTGTCCTCTCTCAAGTCAAGTTGTGAGCCTGAACGTCGACCCGTCGATGAACACGGTCACCTCATTAGCAACAACGTGAACGTATCCATGTCAACCAGTCGTTGAGCACGTTCACCCCACTAGCACTGACTTGGAGTAGTATTTGCAAGTAGGTGCTCATGTCAAACCTCAAGTCCATTCCGGAAACTTGAGAACAATCTCGTGATGTCAGTTCGACTATGTCTTCCTCAAGAGTTGGTTTATTCGTGGAAATCAAGTAGCTAGCGCTTCACGAAACAATCATCCGCTAGAGTTGCGACCCATTTCCGAAGTGGATACACTTGTTGGAGGACTTGATCTCAGACACTGTTGACCTCCCGACAGATGGCAGACGAATTATTATAAAGTCCAGCAAATGACTAATTATATTAACATATAATAATCACAACACAACTGTTGCTTTACACGCATAGTTATCCTCTTGGCACCCGAGTAGGTGCATAAGGCCACTTAAACAACTTTATCCATTTCGTACGATGTCTAGCTGTGTGTCATTTTTCAGCCCAGCCCAGTTGGTTCCTCTCTGCTTCAACAGTCCAGTTTGATCATCTCTGCTTCAACAATCCAGTTGGTTCCTCTCTGCTTCAACAGTGCAGTTTGTTCCTCTCTTCTCCAACAGTCCTGTTTTTCCTCTCTGCTTCAACAGACTGGTTGGTTTCTCTGTGCTTTAACAGTCCAGTTTGGTCCTCTATGCTTCAACAGTCCAGTTGTTTACTCTCTGCGTCAACAGTCCAGCTGGTTCGTCTCTGCTTCAACAGTCCAGCTGGTTCGTCTCTGCTTCAACAGTCCAGCTGGTTCGTCTCTGCTTCAACAGTCCATGTGATTCTTCCCTGCGTCAACAGTTCGGTTGATTCTTCTCTGTTTCAACAGTCCAACTGATTCCTCTCTGCTTCAACAGTCCAAAATGGTTTCTCTCTGCTACAACAATCCAATTGGTTTCTCTCTGCTTCAACAGTCCAATTGGTTTCTCTCTGCTACAACAATCCAATTGGTTTCTCTCTGCTTCAACAGTCCAATTGGTTTCTCTCTGCTTCAACAGTCCAATTGGTTTCTCTCTGCTACAACAATCCAATTGGTTTCTCTCTGCTTCAACAATCCAATTGGTTTCTCTCTGCTACAACAATCCAATTGGTTTCTCTCTGCTTCAACAATCCAATTGGTTTCTCTCTGCCACAACAATCCAATTGGTTTCTCTCTGCTTCAACAGTCCAATTGGTTTCTCTCTGCTACAACAGTCCAATTGGTTTCTCTCTGCTTCAACAGTCCAATTGGTTTCTCTCTGCTTCAACAGTCCAATTGGTTTCTCTCTGCTACAACAATCCAATTGGTTTCTCTCTGCTTCAACAATCCAATTGGTTTCTCTCTGCTACAACAATCCAATTGGTTTCTCTCTGCTACAACAATCCAATTGGTTTCTCTCTGCTTCAACAATCCAATTGGTTTCTCTCTGCTACAACAATCCAATTGGTTTCTCTCTACTTCAATAGTCCAGTTTGTTCCTATCTGCTTCAACAGTTCAGTTGGTTCATATCTTCTTCAACAGTCCAGTTGGTTCCTCTCTACTTCAACAGCCCATTTGGTTCGTCTCTGCTTCAACAGCCCAGTTTAGTTGGCCTTCTACCTTCAGGTTAATGCTAATTTTACTTATTCCCATCTTTCGTAAGTGTGAGGGCCGATTCATCTGTTTGAGAAACGTCCAATCTATTCTTCTCTGTTCGTGACATCGCTGGTTTGCTAGTAGTGCTTATACATTCATTAATACCTGGTTTTTGGTTGTACACTAATTAGTTACATATGCTCAGTGTTCATTGGCAGCTGATGGAGTGCGTTGTGTTTGCTAGCATTATGTCGTGCGTAACCACATATCTTCGCTGATGGTCAACATTTCGATACATGTCATTAATTCCGCGTTTGTGCTTGCGTGTTCGCACGCATGCGCGCGTTCGTGCGAGCGCACAGACATACTCAAACATGTACGCACAAAAGTACAAATCGACAAATCCATAAATTAATAATCAACAAAAGAAGAACGTATGCATATGTTTATGTATTCAAGATACTGTATAAAATAATATCCGGAATTATATAGTTAAACCTATAGAAGAACTAAATGAAATTATTCACTATTTCAATTTAACACTATTTTATACATATTTATTGTGTTTCATGTCTCCCACTAAATCTAAATCTAAATTTAACACTATTTTATACATATTTATTGTGTTTCATGTCTCCCACTAAATCTAAATCTAAATTTAACACTATTTTATACATATTTATTGTGTTTCATGTCTCCCACTAAATCTAAATCTAAATTTAACACTATTTTATACATATTTATTGTGTTTCATGTCTCCCACTAAATCTAAATCTAAATTTAACACTATTTTATACATATTTATTGTGTTTCATGTCTCCCACTAAATCTAAATCTAAAACTGCTGAACATCAGGCGGCATCCGATGTACTTCATATTAGATGGTTTAAATGTTACGATTTGGAGTACCGTAAAGTAAAGACTCAAGTGTTTATTTGACCACATACATAAATATCACATTCAACAAGTGGGAAAATTATACATAATGTTGTAGTTGCTATTATTCATACCATTGTTTTGACGTGTTGTGAATGAGATGGTATTGAGGCAAGTCGTGGCTTATCTCTGACAAATTATAACATTGTGTAATCAAGTGAAAAGTGTCACTCGGGGTAGATGAGATCTACACATTACTTTATATAAGTATTTAAGTAGGGCCAATTAAGTCTTATGAGCCAGTTATATATCCTACATGTGTATTAACACGATCCAATATCACATATCGCTTGTACTGGTATGTTACATGTTGCCGCAATGATAAAACATATGTGTTACAACTTGCCCCGCTGACTGTTACAACTTGCCTGCTGGTTGTTACAACTTGCCCCGCTGGCTGTTACAACTTGCCCCGCTGGCTGTTACAACTTGCCCCGCTGACTGTTACAACTTGCCTGCTGGTTGTTACAACTTGCCCCGCTGACTGTTACAACTTGCCCCGCTGACTGTTACAACTTGCCCCGCTGACTGTTACAACTTGCCTGCTGGATGTTACAACTTGCCCCGCTGACTGTTAGAACTTGCCCCGCTGACTGTTACAACTTGCCTGCTGGATGTTACAACTTGCCCCGCTGACTGTTACAACTTGCCCCGCTGACTGTTACAACTTGCCTGCTGGATGTCACAACTTGCCCCGCTGACTGTTACAACTTGCCCCGCTGACTGTTACAACTTGCCTGCTGGATGTTACAACTTGCCCCGCTGGCTGTTACAACTTGCCCCGCTGACTGTTACAACTTGCCTGCTGGATGTCACAACTTGCCCCGCTGACTGTTACAACTTGCCTGCTGGATGTCACAACTTGCCCCGCTGACTGTTACAACTTGCCTGCTGGATGCCACAACTTGCCCCCTGACTGTTACAACTTGCCCCACTCTCCCCTAGCCCAATTCATCCCTAGTCCCACTCACCCTTAGCCCCACTCACCCTTAGCCCCACTCTCCCTTGGCCCCACTCTCCCCTACGGAGGGAGAGATGAGATTAAAAGAAGTTTTTGAGATATTGAATTGTTACTAATATATATATATATATATATATATATATATATATATATATATATATATATATATATATATATATATATATATATATATATATATATATATATATATATATATATATAAGAACATGTTAGTGAAGGAACAATATAGATTATAAATACAAAATAACCCATTTTCACAGAGGACGATACCTAAATGGAACAAATCACCTATCGATTGTGTAAATTCTGGGAGCGTGAATATGTTTATAAAACATGCTCGCTGTGAACAGGTATTGGGCGTAACTTGTGGCGGAATGATACGGACTCTCACGTCGACAAAATGTAGTACCAGTATCACATAGTGTACCTAACCATTTATCAATTATCGAATAACAACACATTATGTTCAGTGGTTTATTCAGAATATTTCAATAATTAATCAAATAATTACACGTAATATGAACTAATAAGTTGACATAAGTAATCATACGGGTTTGCGGTCTTACGAATTTCAGTTACCAGTCTTACGGATGTGCACCCTTGAAGGATGACACCTATGCTTCACAGATTCTACGAAAAGGAGTATACGCGTAGCTTTTGCGAAAACCACTGTTCCGAAGATCGGTTAATTCCCACAACAGTCAGTTGTGTCATCTGCCTGCGTTTGTCAAGGTTCTTCGAGACACGTCGACAAACACAGCATGTTGTCCGAGTGACATTGCTGTTTGCAATTCAGAGTCTGTTGTCGAATGATGCAGGCGATGGCGCAGTCCGTCGTGTCTCTGGCGCACGCCTGCAGACACTCAAGTATTTCGATATCGAAACCTGCAACACGTTACCATACACAATCTTACATGTATGTGCGTGCGTGCGTGCGTGCGTGCGTGCGTGCGTGCGTGCGTGCGTGCGTGCGTGCGTGCGTGCGTGCGTGCGTGCGTGCGTGCGTGCGTGCGTGCGTGCGTGCGTGCGTGCGTGCGTGTATATAGGCAAGCAGGCAAGTAGGTAAGTATGTACGCATGCATGTATGTATGTTACGTAACACAAGGGCAAAGTGTCGCTAAACGTTTCTATAACTGCCAGTATTACGTCGTAATTTCGAGAGTTGTATTCCAAGAAGCCATCAAGATTTTGACTGGTATCGCCAAGTTCCAAGGCATAGGTGGACATGTGTGTGATAACGTTGTTTAATATTGTTAACGTGACAGTCACTTACGAACTACCAAGTCATCCAGTCAAGGGGATGGGCATTTTTGCAAGTAGTGTATAACGTCCTTATATAAAATGGGTGCATAATCGCAAATGCACTTTTTTATATTTTTCTGCATTCGTAGTGATTTTGAATAAATCAAATTTGGTGACTGTATTCTCTGTTGAAGGTTGTCATTCGGTTATAAAATATCAAGTGTTCGTCTGCCATTTTGTACGCGATGACCGCGTCAAAACGTAAACAATAGTTATGTCGTCATTGCACGCGCCATTTTGTTCGCGATGACAGCGTCATGACGTAGGTGACTAATTTTCCCTCACAGCAAAACATATATATTCTATTATATAATGCAAAAGAAAAACGAGCTAAAAAAAGAAAACAGAAAGTGCAGTTATAGCTTGTTATTGTAATAATAATAATAATAACGTTTATTTAAGAAGTTTCCTGGATAAAAAGCTATGTTAGAGGCCAAACAACACAGAGTTATGTTAAGCTGTATTGATGATTGACTTTATAATCTAACTAATGATAATACGCAAGCAAAATAATACATTCCTGATGCGTCACATATACAAGGAAATGAACGACATGAAACGGAAATAAAACAGTTATATACCTGTGTACTTCTCTGTCGTGTTTCGAGTCGATGAGCCGCAACGAACGGTGATCGCGACAACCACAAGAAGAAGTGTCAACTAAAACCATTCAACCGTTACGTCATACATCTCAGGAACTCATCGCGGAAAACTCCCGCTTCAATTAACCCATATATATATATATATATATATATATATATATATATATATATATATATTTGGAATGCTCGCCGGGATCATGTATATTCACGGTATCAGGTGGAATCTCCGGGTTCTACCTTTAAATGTTTGATAAGTAGACTTGTGTGTTTAAGTTGTAATAGCGTCCCTTATAATAATGCAAATCTCGAATACGCGTTCAATAGCCATTTATGCGAAGCAAGTGATACAAATGATATACATTGCTGCACAGTTGTGAGGTTGTAGAAAGATGCGGGTCTTTTTCTGTTGCACGCGTTAGACTTTGGTAACGGTTCGAAAGAAAGGGGAAAGAATATTTGGAAGCGACATACCGTATTGATCTTCATGATTTCACAGACTGTATCCTGAAAACACACAACGTTACTACAAATACAAGACACAAACACAGCTACATATATTTTGCTGAAACGTACAGACCAACCAATTATGCGACAGTCACGAAGCTCATTTGTTAACACGGGGGGTTGGCCACATGTCACGAACTACGTCATCTTCGCGTCAGGCGTTCCTTCCAAAATGGTAGTCCACCTTATAATGTTTCAAAAACGCACACATAAAGTGCCGTGGTGTCTACCCAAATAGTTAGACGTTAACATGAACATGGCCACAATATGTATACGTTTTTTGTATAAACGCAGTGCGCCAAATCTTCTTGTTACTGTTATCACTGGCATACATCCTACACAATCTACACAAGTACGCCAAATCTTCTTGTTACTGTTATCACTGGCATACATCCTACACAATCTACACAAGTACGCCAAATCTTCTTGTTACTGTTATCACTGGCATACATCCTACACAATCTACACAAGTACGCCAAATCTTCTTGTTACTGTTATCACTGGCATACATCCTACACAATCTACACAAGTACGCCAAGTCTTCTTGTTACTGTTATCACTGGTATACATCATACACAATCTACATAAGTACGCCATATCGTTTGTTCTTCCTCTCCCTTGCTGTCTTGATTGATGTGTTTCTGGGAACCAGATGGTTAGGACGCGCCGGCGCCTGAACTTCAAAGAGCGTTTCCAGGAAATTCCTACCATTTCCCGTCCGACAGGCGACGACGTGTCACAGCCAATTAAAGTTAAAGTGAGGATGCGCTACATCGGAAACGAAGGCATTTGTTATGTCAGAATAAGGGCGTGTACACATCTAATTTTCAGCCGAATTACGATGCGGATCAACTAATTCGGCTCTGTTCACAGACACCGAGTTAAGCCAGATTAAACCGCCAACCGAATTAATGCACCAGAAGGCGTGATGTGCGGGTCATATTCACTCATACATCGCGAGACTACGGCCCTCTGTCATGCAGCAGCGCCGCCAACGCCGAATCAAGACAAACGGAGCGTTCACATTGGCTAATCCGCATCCTAATTCACCTGTTTTCCCGCATTAGAATTCGGGTAGCTTAATGCTGATTTAGGTGTTCACGTTGCGCTACCCGAATTGGGATCCGCATCCTAATGCGGATTAAAGTTGTATATGAACACGACCTAAGCCTTTCGTCGCTCCAGAGGAATCTGGAAGCTTTACACAGAATGCATGATATAATTTTGGTAGAATAAATTCTAACGCAGTACCTTAGAGCGGCGACGTCTCCAGAGGTTTGCAAGCGGCGTGGTTGACGCGATGGCTTATCAGTTAAATATATACTCAAGTAGACTTAGGCAATATTTATCGTGTCAACCTATTCGAGTGGACAAACATTTGAAACAGACTCGACGTCACTCAACGTTACTGTCAGCTGCTTGACCAGTGGCACGTCGACCAGTTCATTATGCTTCTACGTTTACTTTTATTTATTTAATCGTACATGTGTATATGTTAACACTCATTTGTGAAATTGTGCACCAGTTACACACATGAATGCGTTGATACAACATTTAGTGTGTTAAAATGTAATGTTATGTCGACACTAGGTAGCCTATCTCAGTGGCGCATTTTGGGGGGCGCCATTGGGCCATGGCCCCCTTTGGCATAAAGTTTAGATTTTTGTTTCGTGTTATGTTACTTGTCGCGCCACTACACGGTGGCACGCAAAACTAATGCCACTGCTAATGTATAATAATAATATAATAATAATAATAACTTTATTTCCAACATGAGTGATTAAACTCCCCTCCCCTTGGCATCCCCTTGGTATCCCCTTGCGAGATCCCAGATACGCCACTGGCGTGGTCATTCACACGTTCTAGATGCCTCCACTCAGATGTCCGTGCAGTAATGCCGGACAATGTATGTTCACACGTAGTGTCAAGGTCTGTGTTCCATCATCAGCATCGGAAGGTTACTGTCTACGTCGACCTTTGATCGCCACGAAGCATGTAATAAACATTCGATCACGACCCAGCATAGTCACTTATGTACTGCATTAGACCTGTTTATTGTGTGGGTGCGTGCGTGTGTGCGCGTGTGAGTGCGCGTGCGTGTGCGTGTGCGTGTGTGTGTGCACAACCTTATATTATTATTTCCAATGATTCATTTTAGTAAATAGATCGTGTAAATCAGGAAAACAACACAAAATAAAAATTCTAGCGATCTACAGTCATATGGGCGTGTCAGTGACTATATTATGTGCACTCCGCGAGATGGCGCCATCATTGACGCTGAGACCAATAATATTATCGTTCTCTTACGATGTCCAGCACGGTTGTTCGACTGAGTAGACACACAATATTATACATATTTTCATGAAACACTTTTCCAAATGAAAACTGTTAAGTGGTCATTTGTCTTGTGTTGAGGTTTGATTATAGTCCATTGAACTCTATGGCTGTCATAAATAACAACGACACCGTGGTTGGTAAAAGTAATTTAATAACAAGATGGCAAAGACTGGTGATAACAGCACTTCGGCTGAGCACGTTATGCAAATCATCAATATTAATACTGATAATTTGTTTATAAGTTATAAGACCAATGAGTACATAGAGTACTACAGAAATGTACTCAACGCATTGTTCTCCAGGTTCGAAGCGATTTTAATCTTGTAAATCAGACGGCTGCGTACATAGTAGCAATATTATAATCACGCACAATAACAATTAAATAACAGTGAAGATAGATATCACTGTAAACCGTAAAGAAAATTAGTGAATGTAAACATAACTTTGACACTTAATGTCTAGAAGATTAAAACGAAACATAGTTAAATCTTACAGGTAATTTTGAAGTCTAATGCTAAAGCAGGTATGGCTCGCCAAGGACCACCCTTGCTGACAATTTGGATGCCTAAAAATTTAGCTTGTGTCGACCCTTGCAATCCCTCCTCCGGGGTATTTATACTCCCAGTTTTCCAAAATTAGAAGCCGTCACTAGAGGCGCTGTGATTGCTTAAATACGCTTTACTATTGGTCGACTTGTTAAATCCAACCACCCTCTCAACCGCTGGACAACGACGTCTGCCAGTCTTCCTTGTCCAGTTTTGCAAGTTAAACTGTTCAACTCTTGGAGCTGAACCAATTCCAGGGTTCCCAGGGCTCCCTCTCATTTCCCAATTACGTTGACGCCCTAGGTCAGAGCAATTTAGCAAATGTCAGGATTAAAGGGAAGACTGAAGCGTCTAAACAGTACCACCAATCTCAAGCACCATACGGATTTTGTCCATATCCACTTGGGTGGTTTAACTATAAACTTTTCGAAACCTGTTTTTCTGTTGCTAATCTAGGCTTAATACATCGAATAAACCTCCATATTACTTACTAACATTAGCTATTAAAAACTAATTAAATCAAACTGGTATATACTTTACATTCCTCCCACACTTTTTTTAAAACAACCTGTTGTTTTTAACACAACAATTTAAAACAAAACTTAAAGGAGAGGTCAGTTTGATTTTTGCTACCGTACGTCTAAACAACCAAGTTGCTAGAATACAATGAAAAGTATACCTTCACTAAAACAAACAATATAAATGTATTTGACATAAAATAAATATAAACGTTAGTACTTATACATGTACCATATAATGTATCAAGAATACAGCATCGGTAGTCATGTGCATTTTACAAGGTACCGTAAAACAAATGTCGGTGCATAAATGCATCATACAAAGTACTACACTAAAACATCGATAATCACATGCATGTTACAATGTACCAGAAAATACATAAACATCTGAACAAAAACGAAAACATACGTTCTACTCTATCCAGCACTGATACAAACGTCGGTTAAACAAATCAATGATACCCAGTTGTATATAAAGACAAAAAAAAACAATCATAAAATTATGCTTTACCACGCTAGTACAAAAGCAAGAATACATCAAGAATACATCCACATAATTCAATTCGTATGGTACAATAAGTAGGTCGATATCTTTAACAGCTAGAGCGGTTTCGACATGATCTTTCACGTTACGACAGGGATTCTCTGTCCATTTGTGACACAATTTCGGTGTCGACACATAACTCTTATAAAGCATTACAACCATCACGAACAAACACTATATAACAATTGCTACAGTACAGGATACATGTCTCGGGGTGGACATTAATTGTCTTTTTAATAGCAGCGATACGTATACTCTTAGCGTCAGTTTGTGCGTTTGCTACGTCGTCGGGTCAAGTCGTCAATCACCGATTTGAAACGTTGTATTTTAAAGCAGAATCCCGGTGTCGCGGGCCCAGAGTATCCCGTGCCAGGATTCTCCGCCTACTCTCGGCCTGCGACGGTTACGGGCCTAGAGTTGGAGCAGGCCAGGATTCCGCGTTGTTGCTAAGGTGGTTTGCGTTAGTAATATATAATGTTTTCTAATGTAATTGCTAGTACACATAGTATAACTAAAATGGAATAACTTTTGTGGCTATTTTCACGTACATAAATATATTGTGTGATTTAGAGTGCCGTTTTTTGTAAATCGAGGCTATAGCGAGAGCAGTGCTCGGCGCTGTTTATTTGCACGGCCGCGTTGTCGTGCTATTCTTTTGCGCTCACTAAATACTTTCTTCTTGAATTGGTGGTCAGTTAATCAGCAGAATTAATTGTTCGACATAATTTCCTCTAGAGTAGCTAAGTAGTCAGGTTTAGTAATTATTATGATTGTAAAATGTAAAGTTTAATTATCCTTGATGGATAAGTATTTGTCCATATTATGGCTTAGTAGGCCTACTGCAGATGAGGGAAAATTAATGTGCAATACAGGGTTTTTAATATATAGTCTGGTAAAATTGCTTTAATTTATAAAGCATGCCTACGAGGGGTGTAGCTTTAGACACTAATGAATTAATATGACCAGTTTAGATGTAAATTGCTTAACAATGTGTTGAAGTAACTTGATTTATATTAATTTCCTTTATTTTAATTACAGTTTATTGTATTTTTTGGTTTTCAGGAGTAAAAATAATAACATTATTTTTATTTATGTTCAATGAAAATTTGTTAGAATGAAACCAAGGTGATATCTCATTGTGTTCCCAATTAACTTCTTCAATAAGCCTAGTAAAATTTGTGTGCGAGTGAAACATGTTTGTGTCATCTACAGATAATATGAAGTTAAATATATTTGTTGTTTTTACAATGTCGTTTATGTAAAAGATAAAAAGAAGTGGACCTAGTGTTGATCCTTGAGGAACATTGTCACTATCATTAATTCCGAATCTAACTTATAAGAAACAAACTCTTTTCTAGTAATTTCTAAACCAGTGTAGTTATACACCTGTTGTTGGGAAAATATATGGCAACTGAATTTAATACACTAACACGTGGACTCACATCAGTTACGTCATCATAATCTCATTTTTTTCTTCACATACATGCTTCAGAAACAAGCTTTATCTTGTGCAATATCTCTTTAAGAAGGATATTCTTAAGGATATAATTTATGGCCACATTATACAACATCTTGATGATCATTAAGTTTTATAACATTTTATCCGACAAATAGCACGGATTCAGGAATCACCGCTCTTACAAGACCCAACTCATCGACCTACACCACACATGACCTAGATCAGTATGTTGATAACAAACCCAGGTTGACATGGTAATCATGGACTTCTCGAAGGCCTTATACTGTAATGAACAGACAGTTACTTCATAAAATCAACAACTTTGGTATTACTAGAAACACATTCAACTTATTGGAATGAACTGCCATCAACCAGTGCCAATATTTAAAAATGTCATACCTTGACAACTTCATATAAGAAACAAAGCAGCTACATAACCAAATTTGTCAGCTTCTAGCTAACTAACCTATGCACACAACCAACATCTCATTTTGCTCCATACGACCCATGAGAATATCATACAGATCTGAAATGGAACCAACATTTCAACCAAACCACAAATACTATGTTATTATTTTACTAAGCCTCGTGAGATTGAAGGTGCAATTATGCAAATTATTATATAAACATTTTAATTATACTGTAGTCAATTATATTATTATGCCTGGTCTGACCTGTTACAACATTTCTATCAGTAGGCTTTGGACTTGAGAGGTACTGTAATATCCTGGACTATGTTGCATGATTGAGTAGGCACTCATGGGTGAGTTGGCTAGAGCACTGTACCGATGTAGACAGCCGTTCAAATAAACATTACAGTTAGTTGAAAAGCTAGCCTTATTATACTGAACCCAGAAAGAGAACTTTACATGGTGGCAGCGGTTCGATGCAAAGAAAGCACGCATGGACCACGTAAGAACATTGAATGTCAAACTAACTTGAAATATGCGATTGTTGTGCCACGAAGGCAGCATAGCGAATGAAGTAAAATGAAGCCGAACTATTTTCACGTACAGCACACTGCAGTAGAGACGTCCATCGCTAGAAAAGCAGGCGTATGAATACATTGAAAGCTACAAAAGTAAAGCGGCACATACAACGAAAAGCGTGACGCGACAAAAGCGAAGAAGTGTGATGATCTACGCTATACGTAATGCTCGTCGACGCACGAGTGTAGCGCGTGCAAGACGTACGCCGTGTTGTGATTTCTATAAATAAAGAAATACATTGTATGCAATACACACTGAACTGACTACTGCGAACACGGAATAATGTCTGACCATCCACGAATGGACTGGTCTAACGCAGACCTAGCTGGAACATTCAAACTGTTCAAGCAAAAATGTGAAATATACTTCAATGTAAAAGACACAAAAGTCGACAAAATGGTCAACCATATACTGCTATATGCCGGTGATGAAGGTATAAAAATATACAATTCGTGGAACTTATCAGATAGTGATAGAACAGATCCATCACTGGTGTGGGAAAAATTCCAAGCACACATTGAGCCCAAAGTAAACTTTAGGGTGCAACGTTTTTATCTACAGAAATACAGTCAGGCAGGAGGTGAATCAATCAATGATGCAAAAATGCAAATTTAATCAAGCTGAAGCAGAGGAAAGACTCATTGAACAGTTGATCATTGGCACTAACATTGCAGAGCTACAAAAAGAGCTATTGGGTCATGACGATAAACTCACGCTAGAAAAAGCACTGGACATAGGGCGCACAACAGAAGCGTCAATAAGTCACATGACGCAGCTGCAAAGCGTACAGTCGAATCACACCAACGTGCACTATGTCCGCGCAGCCAATCCCAGTAAAGGCTGTCGATTCTGTGGGAGGGCTCACCTAAAAGAGGACAGATGCCCAGCATACGGTTCCACCTGTAAGAAATGTGGCGGCAGAAATCATTGGCAGGCGGTGTGTAAGAAGTCTGATGGGGGTCAAGGTCAACCTAAAAGGGGGAGAGGACAACATGTCGTCAGAGCGCGATCCAAGACAAGACGCGAATGGCACAGCGACGGGGCATCCGCAGCATACAGGCGGAAGCGAGACGTCCACGCTGTAGGTCTGCAGAGAGGATACGCGGAGCCACAAGACAAATTGGAAGCACAATTTAAACACCTGAGCTTCGCATCATTGACGACAAACGGCACTACAATGGATACACGCGACGAAGTATTCGCCAATCTCGACATCAAACTGCCCAATATACGCAAGGGGCAAACGGCAGACCTGAAGGTCAAAGTGGACACAGGGGCCCAAGGGAACATACTCCCGCTGAGGGTATTCAGGAAGATGTTCCTGACGCGATAACTGGACAACACCCGACACATGGAACGTTGATGCCGCGAGACCACACGAACTTGTCTGCTTATAACGGTACACGAATTCCACAGTATGGAACAATCCAATTGGCATGTCGATATCAGCAGAGCGATTGGGTGGACGCCGAATTCTTTGTGGCAGACACAGAAGGTCCAGCAATCCTAGGACTACCAAACTCTCGCCAACTACGACTCGTGACTCTACACTGCGCCATAGAGAAGAATACGATCAGTCAACAAGCCGATCCGATTGGGTCAACGCAAGTGCTGAAGCAGACGTACCCAGATCGCTTCGACACCTTGGGAAACTTCCCAGGAACATATCACATCGTGACAGACCCAGACGTGCAGCCAGTGATACACGCGCCAAGGAAGTGTCCGATTCAACTGAAGGAGGAGCTCCAGAAAGCGCTAGACAAGATGGCGCAAGATAAAGTCATCAAGCGAGTCACCGAACCAACAGAGTGGGTATCTAGTCTGGCATTCTCGCGCAAGAAGGACGGTTCGTTGAGGATATGCCTGGATCCCAAGGATCTCAACCGAGCCATAAAGAGATGCCACCACAAGACACCGACACTTGAAGAAATCACTCACAAGTTCACAGGCGCGAAGCACTTCTCAAAGCTAGATGCAAAGAACGGCTATTGGTCAGTGAAACTGGATCATGAAAGCAGCCTTCTGACGACCTTTAACAGTCCCTTTGGCAGGTACTGCTTCACGAGAATGCCGTTTGGTCTCGTCATGTCGCAAGACGTGTTCCAGCAGAAGATGGACGCGATCCTCGACAACTGTTCCGGGACGGTCGGCATAGCTGATGACGTCGCCGTATTTGGACGCACAGAGGCGGAGCATGACGCCAACCTACGGAATCTCATGAACGTTGCCCGTGAGTACGGCTTGGTGTTCAACAGCAAGAAGTGTGTGGTGAAGGCATCACAGATCAGCTTCTTTGGTATTTTGTACGACGACAAGGGCGCTCACCCAGACCCGAAGAAGGTGGAGGACATTCAGATGATCCCAGCTCCAACGAACAGAACGGAACTGCAGGAGTTCTTGGGAATCGTCACATACATGGGCCCGTTCGTACCCAACTTGTCGCAGAACACGGCAATGTTGCGCGACCTACTGAAGAAAGACGTCGAATACCAGTGGTCACAGATGCACCAAGAAGTCTTCGATAAGGTCAAGTCCTCGATATGCGCTGAGACGACACTCGCGTATTTTGACTGTGATAAAGACTATACAATACAAGTTGATGCGTCAGGAAGAGGATTGGGAGCTGTCCTGTTACAGGAAGGAAGACCAATCGCATACGCTTCCAAGAGCCTGACAGACACCGAAAAGCGGTACGCCAACATAGAACGAGAACTACTCGCTGTTGTGTTTGGCGCAGAACGTTTCAGAACATACGTGTATGGCAAACACTTCGTAGTTGAGAGCGACCACAAGCCTTTGGAAATGATTCAGCTGAAGAACTTGATGGCAGCCCCACCTAAACTGCAAAGGATGCTACTGAGGATTCAGCACTATGACATCACTATCAAGTACAGGCCAGGAAAGGAGTTGATCCTAGCCGACGGGTTGTCGAGACTGCCAAACCCTCGAAGTAGAGAAGAAATTTACCTCGATGTGATGGTCAGCATGGTGCAGTTCTCGAACAACAAGATACTGGAACTGCGAAGGGAGACGGACACGGACACGATTCTCCGCGACTTAGAAGAAGTCATCATCAGAGGTTGGCCAAAGACGCGTGCCGACATCCCGATAATCTTGCGACCATTCTGGTGCTACCGTGATGAGCTCTCGGTAGAGGACGGAGTCATCCTGAAAGGCGAGCGTGTAGTTATACCACAAAGTATGCAGGCGGCCGTGATCCAGCGCATACACGCCGGTCATCAAGGCATCGAGAAATGCAAGATGCGGGCGAGAACTAGCGTCTTCTGGAATGGCATCAACAATGACCTTGAGGACGTAGTGAAGAGATGTGCCAATCCCAGAGAGACACTGTTGCCGCACGAGTTGCCAACACGATCGTGGCAGATCCTGGGGACAGATCTGTTCCACTACAACAACTCGGAGTATTTAATAGTAGTTGATTATTACTCCAAGCTTCCGTTTGTACGCAAGATGCCGACACCGTGTACCAGTCACGCGGTAGTAGCGGCAACGGCAGACATATTCTCAGAACACGGGGTTCCAGAGAAGGTCGTGAGCGACAACGGACGGACAACGATTGCGTCAACTACAAGAAGTTCGCAGAGGAATGGGGATTCGAGCATGTGACAAGTTCTCCTCACTTCCCACAGTCAAATGGATTTGTTGAGCGCACCATACAGACGGTCAAGCGCACTCTTCTGAAGGCGAAGGAGGGCAACATGAATCCATGCAAGGCGCTGCTGGGCTTGAGGACGACGCCTCTCGATCATCATCTACCGTCACCCAGCGAACTGTTGTACGCACGGAAGTTGAAAGGCGACCTCCCCATCCAGATTGTCAAACCCGTTGACGCGTAGAGACGACATCTACAGGCGACTGCAGGAGCGCCAGGACACGCAGAAGACGTTTCACGACGCGCACGCGCACGACATGTCACAATTGACGGCAGGGCAACATGTGCGCATACAAGACCAAGCGTCTGGCCGGTGGCAGAAAGCCACTGTAACAGCGACCTGCGAAGAGCCGCGGTCGTACCTAGTCGAGGCGCAGAACGGTCGCATCCTGAGGCGCAATCGACGTCAGTTACAAGCGACGACACCATCGCCAAGAAGGGTACACTTCGCAGACGAAACACTGACAGCGGTAGGCGGCGATGATGACACACCCCGCGCACTGCCCGCAACAACGGGGCAACACGATGAGCACACGAGAAGAGCTGACGACGCGACGCAACTGGCATACCGAACGCGGTCTGGCAGAGCTGTCAAGCAGCCGGACAGGCTTGACCTGTAACTATTTAGAATAGTGTGCCATACTAGAATAGTTGTGCCATACTAGAATAGGTGCGCCATATTAGAATAATACAATACATGCAGAGACAATAAGTTATAGTTTACTGTTCTTGTTCACTATGTTAAAAAGGGGGATGTAATATCCTGGACTATGTTGCATGATTGAGTAGGCACTCATGGGTGAGTTGGCTAGAGCACTGTACCGATGTAGACAGCCGTTCAAATAAACATTACAGTTAGTTGAAAAGCTAGCCTTATTATACTGAACCCAGAAAGAGAACTTTACAGGTACCAGTTAATTAACCTGAACCATGATTTGGTGCAAAAGAGTGACATTTAGTGATTTACTTGATTACTTTTAAAATATTAAATGCATATTGGTTGTTAGTACAACATATGAATTTTGAATCTCATTTCATAGATGGAAGGTATTAAGCATATTGTAACATTAAATCATAGCATATATGGAATGTACTGCGATTAAAGACAAATATAATGTGATGGAGAATGACAAAGCAAAAGGTGTAAATACAATAGTTGTTCTACAATTACTTATCATAAGAAAGGTTTACCATCAGGACAAATATCCCATAGCTTGATCTGTCTGCAGGGCATGTGGCATGTTTCCCAGTCAGCGAGTTCTCTCTCAACTTTCTTGGAGCGCATCTTCATCTTCAATGACAAAGACGCGTGCAGGTACTTAGGGCTTCATACCACCACTATTTTAAATTTACATTTCTTTCTTAAACTATGACTCATGCATATTGTTTTTTTAGATATACCTTAGAGTTGAGTTATATAGATCCATTTGTGTATCATTCAGATAAACAGTCATATATTATAGTTGGCTAATACAATGAGGAGTACAATAAACAGCAGATTGGTACAATTTAATACAAATGGACCAAGGATATATATTCATAAATATATATATATATATATATATATATATATATATATATATATATATATATATATATATATATATATATATATATATATATATATATATATATATATATATACACACACACACATCTAGTATATGAATTTGTTGTGTCAGTGTTTTTGTAAGGTTCATATAATTCTCGCAGTACAGACAGAATACATTATGACCAACTACTTTGTCTTTGTAAATATTATACATAAATATTATGTGGGCAGAGCACAATTTCATATGGATGATTATGTCGATATTATATTTAAAACGAAGTTGTGCTATATTAATTAGTCCTCACTTCCATCCGTCAATGAATGTAGAGGAAGCTGTGTCATATTTTGGAGAGTTGAGTGAGTTTAGGACACACCCTTGTCGACTGTAAGTGTTGGCAACAACAAGCATCCAATGCTTCCCTACATCTACTTACAGTGGATTTGTGGAAGCATAGCAGCACACAGGCACTATCACATACTTGAAACTGGACAGGTGCACCTGAAAAGCATGATTACTTTATAGTAACTGTTGTATATTGAACTAAAGCTAACTTACAAAGGAATATATTGTTTAATATACCACAACAGTTACTATAGTAGCGGTTATCGCAGCAGCAGCAGCAACGGCAGCAGCAGCAGCAGCAGCAGCGGCAGCAGCAGCAGCAGCGGGAGAGCAGTATTAGCAGCAGCTTTATTTCACCATTGCTACCACTTTGATTTTCAATGGGCCATTATTGTCACACACTCCAACATTCACAATTATAATTATACATCTTTACATAAAATGCACTATTCACAACAATAATAAATATTATATATTATACAAATAAAAATAAATACATAAAATGTAGCTACAATTTTAAAAACAATAAAAAAATTACCAATTATATAAAGAAATAATAAAAAATCAATACAAATTAATTTAAATAAATTTACTAGTAAACAGTGTCATTGGTGCAATCGTAGTCACTATTGTCATTAATTAATGTCAAACACATGCACAACTAAACAGATAGAAAGACAGTAATGTTATAATGACCTCCATAGGCAGATGTCGGTTGAACATGAGAAAGAACGGGGTGAACTTTTTAGATCCTTGTCTCTGTGTGCGGAGACTGAAGGCCACCTCCTCAAGATATTCATCCCAGTCAGTCTGGTGCTCAGCTGCTAGCTTACTCTGTCTCGTCTTAAGCGTGTGGTTGGTTCTGCAACATATTTCATTTACTATGTGGTAGAAAGTATTCCAAGTATATAATTTTAACATTTGCACACAATTTATTTTTCTTGATATGTACAATGTTGCACATGCCATTTCTGTAATTTAATCAAAAATAGTTTTATATGGACCAGATAGCAATTATGAATCATCATACACATGTCAACATGTATGTCACGAATTATTTTCTATGAGTTTTCTTTTAAAAAAAAATTATTATGAATAGGAAATGTTTTCACATTTTGGGCAGTAAAATTGTGATTACTAATTTCAGTTGGCAACTTACAGTCTGTGACCAATTATTTTAGTGCTTGAAAAAATTATTTTCACATTACATTACATCTGCTATTCTGGTAATACCTTTCATCCAAACCATTAGTCTGTGGATGATACGCAGCTGTAATCATATGCTTAATGTCAAACCTCTTTGCCAAATCAGTGTTCAACTGATTTACGAATTCTCTACCCTGGTCTGGGAGCAGTTTCCTGGGGGCACCATATCTGTAAAACAACTTAACTGAATAAGAAGTTTTGGCATAGAGAAACTATGATTTTTACATATATGATGTAATTAATTTTAGTCAATCATTGGTTTAGTGGAAGTATATTACTGGCCAAAGTGTGCCCTTTCTTTAATATGGATAAATAACATTGATAAGAGTTGACAATCAATTGTTTCGCACATGCCATTTTTATAATCTAATTTTTACTTGTTTTAACTTATCTGCTTAACTTATTTTATGTTTATCTAATGTATCATCTCAATGTAGTGGTTTATTTAAGTTATTTATTTAACCTAGATTTATTTTAAACATAATTGTTGTTTCCATACAAGTTAGATTTATTTGGGAAGAAATTCGATTTTGCTGAAATATAAAAAGTGAACATAATAATTGACATGCCTGTAGATGTAGCTTTTGAGCCCACGTCTCTGGTAAAGGCCCTACAAACAAAAGAACCAAGTTATGTAAAAACAAATTTGTGTACCTACTTTTTAAATAGTCACTACATTCTTCTTATCAAATGGGTAACAACTAATAATTATAATTCCAAAAGAATAGGTTAAATCCTGATATTAATTTTTCGCAGATTAATTTGACTAAAAGCATTGAGATATTCATGCCATTTACTTGTGCTGTTAGAAATATAGTAGTAATGACAGCAATTCAATTATTAATTATATACTACTTCACACCCACCAATGGAAAAATCGTTAAGCAATGTACAGTTTCCATATTTCTCTGATAAGTGGAAAAACAAATACATAACTTTGTAATTAAATAACTAAAAATAGCTACCTTTGTGTGCCAATTAGTAGATCAGAGGCCATTTGTCCAAGGAAGCAAATGAACATAGAAATGGGAGACTGGACCTTGGAGTCTGGGGGGAGATACACATACAATGTCCCAAAATTAGCATACTAATATATACATCTATATTTTTAAACGTACAAAATTAAAGCCACCAGTTTGCTTCATACCTGGAATATAGTTGTTAAACAGTACTGTTAATGTGAACGTCACTTACGTATACCTTGACGTCTTCCTTCAACCCCTTCCAGTAGAATCGCTGGGTGATCTTATCAACTGTAGCATTGATGCCGTTGTGGCCAACATGTGGACCCGAGTGCATGTGCCACAGGATTCTATGCTTCTCATCAACATCAGTGATGATGCGCTGGCATATGTCTGTGTGTGGTGAATGGTAAACCAATGTTCCGGTATCTAGAAATATTTATGAAGTCATCTAGGCATTATTTATAAAGTAATGTCAGTCAAACAATATTTACTCAAAGTCGGTACTTATAACAAGTCTATTATTCTGTAGTTGTATCGTTATTTAATAAGGTAAATTAACTAGGCCATAGTTTACCTCCCCTTAGAAGCATCATCCAATGCAGTGCTCAAAATAGTAGTTTCTAACAATTTAACAACGATTTTGAAACATACACTAAGTTACTTAAATTCCAGAATAGTTCTGGGTATATAATGTTAAATGTAAGTATATAATGTAAAATTCTATATTGTAAATTAACACCTGTAGATATTTTTTTTCTTCTATAAGTTTTGGTGAATGGAAGATCATTTTTATAATTTAAGCCAATGTATATCTATAATTTCCAGAGTACTAGAAATAAGCTAGTCCTTTAATTAAATGTTGAAAATAATAAATATATTTGGTGAGCATTTTCAGTTCAATATCAATATAATTATAAGAGGAGATGCAATGTTTCGGTCAATATGCCCATGCCAGGGGTATTTTTGCACAAAGTGCTATACCAGTTGGAATTGAACCAACTACGAAAACCGAGACATTAACGTCTACTCTTAACTGCAAAAAGTTAAACTGATTACTCTAAATGGCAAGATTAGACTTTAGGGTGATGAATGTGTGTCAACTTCTCTCTTGACCCTGACATTGTCCAGGGTTATCAAAACTGCATTAGTGAGATGGCAGAAATAATGCGAAATAATGTGATAATGCGAAACATCAAAGTTAGTCAAATCAAAGCATTCTCAAAATAGTACTTCCTTTATTAATAAAGCATCAGCACACTTATTGTTCACAATTTAAAAACACAATTATCAAATGTCCTTTTATTTTTTCGCAGATGCAGAATATGTCCAGAAAGAGACGATCAATCCATGCATCTTTCCATAGTCTGTTTTTTGTAGAATTAACATGTTGCTGCTTAATGTCAAGAAGTCTTTTCCAGACATTAATAAGGCAGCATTTCAACTTCATGTGCGTACTGTCAACTTTGGAGGAGTAGGTTGTTTTTCTTTTCCAGACGTCAATAAGGCAGCATTTCAACTTCATGTGCGTACTGTCAACTTTGGAGGAGTAGGTTGTTTTTCTTTTCCAGACGTCAATAAGGCAGCATTTCAACTTCATGTGCCTACTGTCAACTTTGGAGGAGTAGGTTGTTTTTCTTTTCCAGACGTCAATAAGGCAGCATTTCAACTTCATGTGCCTACTGTCAACTTTGGAGAAGTAGGTTGTTTTTCTTTTCTAGACATCATAAGGCAGTGTTTCAACTTCATATGCCTACTGTCAACTTTGGAGGAGTAGGTTGTTTTTCTTTTCTAGACATCACAAGGCAGCATTTCAACTTCATGTGCGTACTGTCAACTTTGGAGGAGTAGGTTGTTTTTCTTTTCTAGACATCATAAGGCAGCATTTCAACTTATGTGCATACTGTCAACTTTGGAGGAGTAGGTTGTTTTTCTTTTCCAGACATCATAAGGCAGCATTTCAACTTATGTGCGTACAGTCAACTTTGGAGGAGTAGGTTGTTTTTCTTTTCCGGACATCATAAGGCAGCATTTCAACTTATGTGCGTACTGTCAACTTTGGAGGAGTAGGTTGTTTTTCTTTTCTAGACATCATAAGGCAGCATTTCAACTTATGTGCGTACTGTCAACTTTGGAGGAGTAGGTTGTTTTTCTTTTCCGGACATCATAAGGCAGCATTTCAACTTATGTGCGTACTGTCAACTTTGGAGGAGTAGGTTGTTTTTCTTTTCTAGACATCATAAGGCAGCATTTCAACTTATGTGCGTACTGTCAACTTTGGAGGAGTAGGTTGTTTTTCTTTTCTAGACATCATAAGGCAGCATTTCAACTTATGTGCGTACTGTCAACTTTGGAGGAGTAGGTTGTTTTTCTTTTCCAGACATCATAAGGCAGCATTTCAACTTATGTGCCTACTGTCAACTTTGGAGGAGTAGGTTGTTTTTCTTTTCCAGACATCATAAGGCAGCATTTCAGCTTCATGTGCGTACTGTCAACTTTGGAGGAGTAGGTTGTTTTTCTTTTCTAGACATCATAAGGCAGCATTTCAGCTTCATGTGCGTACTGTCAACTTTGGAGGAGTAGGTTGTTTTTCTTTTCTAGACATCATAAGGCAGCATTTCAGCTTCATGTGCATACTGTCAACTTTGGAGGAGTAGGTTGTTTTTCTTTTCTAGACATCATAAGGCAGCATTTCAGCTTCATGTGCGTACTGTCAACTTTGGAGGAGTAGGTTGTTTTTCTTTTCTAGACATCATAAGGCAGCATTTCAACTTCATGTGCGTACTGTCAACTTTGGAGGAGTAGGTTGTTTTTCTTTTCCAGACATCATAAGGCAGCATTTCAACTTATGTGCGTACTGTCAACTTTGGAGGAGTAGGTTGTTTTTCTTTTCCAGACATCATAAGGCAGCATTTCAACTTCATGTGCCTACTGTCAACTTTGGAGGAGTAGGTTGTTTTTCTTTTCTAGACATCATAAGGCAGCATTTCAGCTTCATGTGCCTACTGTCAACTTTGGAGGAGTAGGTTGTTTTTCTTTTCCAGACATCATAAGGCAGCATTTCAACTTATGTGCGTACTGTCAACTTTGGAGGAGTAGGTTGTTTTTCTTTTCTAGACATCATAAGGCAGCATTTCAACTTCATGTGCCTACTGTCAACTTTGGAGGAGTAGGTTGTTTTTCTTTTCTAGACATCATAAGGCAGCATTTCAACTTCATGTGCGTACTGTCAACTTTGGAGGAGTAGGTTGTATTTCTTTTCCAGACATCATAAAGCAGCATTTCAACTTCATGTGCGTACTGTCAACTTTGGAGGAGTAGGTTGTTTTTCTTTTCTAGACATCATAAGGCAGCATTTCAGCTTCATGTGCCTACTGTCAACTTTGGAGGAGTAGGTTGTTTTTCTTTTCCAGACATCAAAAGGCAGCATTTCAACTTATGTGCGTACTGTCAACTTTGGAGGAGTAGGTTGTTTTTCTTTTCTAGACATCATAAGGCAGCATTTCAACTTATGTGCATACTGTCTACTTTGGAGGAGTAGGTTGTTTTTCTTTTCCAGACATCAATAAGGCAGCATTTCAACTTCATGTGCCTACTGTCAACTTTGGAGGAGTAGGTTGTTTTTCTTTTCCAGACATCATAAGGCAGCATTTCAACTTATGTGCATACTGTCAACTTTGGAGGAGTAGGTTGTTTTTCTTTTCTAGACATCATAAGGCAGCATTTCAACTTATGTGCATAATGTCAACTTTGGAGGAGTAGGTTGTTTTTCTTTTCCAGACATCATAAGGCAGCATTTCAACTTATGTGCATACTGTCAACTTTGGAGGAGTAGGTTGTTTTTCTTTTCCAGACATCAATAAGGCAGCATTTCAACTTCATGTGCGTACTGTCAACTTTGGAGGAGTAGGTTGTTTTTCTTTTCTAAACATCATAAGGCAGCATTTCAACTTATGTGCGTACTGTCAACTTTGGAGGAGTAGGTTGTTTTTCTTTTCCAGACATCATAAGGCAGCATTTCAACTTATGTGCCTACTGTCAACTTTGGAGGAGTAGGTTGTTTTTCTTTTCTAGACATCATAAGGCAGCATTTCAACTTCATGTGCCTACTGTCAACTTTGGAGGAGTAGGTTGTTTTTCTTTTCCAGACATCATAAGGCAGCATTTCAACTTCATGTGCGTACTGTCAACTTTGGAGGAGTAGGTTGTTTTTCTTTTCCAGACATCATAAGGCAGCATTTCAACTTCATGTGCGTACTGTCAACTTTGGAGGAGTAGGTTGTTTTTCTTTTCCAGACATCATAAGGCAGCATTTCAACTTCATGTGCGTACTGTCAACTTTGGAGGAGTAGGTTGTTTTTCTTTTCCAGACATCATAAGGCAGCATTTCAACTTCATGTGCATACTGTCAACTTTGGAGGAGTAGGTTGTTTTTCTTTTCCAGACATCATAAGGCAGCATTTCAACTTCATGTGCGTACTGTCAACTTTGGAGGAGTAGGTTGTTTTTCTTTTCCAGACATCATAAGGCAGTGTTTCAACTTGATGTGCGTACTGTCAACTTTGGAGGAGTAGGTTGTTTTTCTTTTCCAGACATCATAAGGCAGTGTTTCAACTTCATGTGCGTACTGTCAACTTTGGAGGAGCAGGTTGACACCATAAAGCAGTGTTTCAACTTGATGTACCAGTCATCCTCTATAACATAGAACTCACAAAAATAAACATAGAAACAAGCAGTACGTCAAATAATACATTCTGTTGTATTTGGCACCTTTACCATCTCTCCACACACCACACAGTCCTTCTAGAAGGCTAAGAAGAGCTAGTATACTGGTGATTAATTATTACCAGAAATCGATACTGTTGGAAGAGTCATTTTATGCAATTCTACTACTAAACTGATTGCGACAACTGACATTATTTAATTACAGAATGGGTAAACCATCTACAATTAATGACCATAACACGTTTAACTACATCACGTAATCAACAAATCTAATAACATCTAAATGATTCGGGACACATTTTGCAAGTGTATGACGCCCTGACAGGGTTTATGACGTGTTGGGCATTTTCATCTCCAAAACACAACCCTGAAAAAGATAGAAAACACATTTAATTTGAAACATTAGATCATCGAGTCAATTATTTGAAGCTAAACTGCATCATATATCATTGTTATAGTAACAAACAGCTGTTGCACGGCTATGAAAATAGCTTACCTTTTTCATGAAATATTATCGTTTCAAAGTGTTTGCAGCAAAGATGGCTTGAGATTCTGACACGGAGTCAATGTTTCTTCGACTTCATATAGCTCAGGGGATAAAACAAATCAACTAATTTAATAATAGTGTCTGATCTTGTATACTGACCACATGACAAGAAATGACTTACACATCGGAGATTGGATTCACAGTTTGGACAGTAGGCATCTTTTGCGATATTTAGAATTTGTCGGTTTATTTGCATAAGTACTTCACTTAAAACAACCTTTCTAACAGTTTGCTTGCATAAATTTCACAGAATAGTTGTTAGAGATTTAGCACATAGATATCTTGTGAAAAACTGTTCTGTTTTTTTTTTAAATGGTAAAACATGATAGCACGAATTTATGTTTACTCCCACCGCACCAGTATATACGCCGAGCAGCTGTGTGAATAGCCTCGTCCTTTCGTAGTTTTGGGAAACTACTTCACGTTGTATTTAACTAAGTTTATTTGCACTCCATTAATTGATGGTAACCCAACTGATTAATACTTGCAGCTATGGATCGCTAACATCTTACCCACCGTCTACTTCGTAGTTGTCGTTCCTGATGGCCTTCTGTACAGCATTCTTCAAGCGATTATCGATAGCACACGCGATGTGTGTAATTGACAAGATAGTGTTTAATGCAACCCATATATTCCTTATATTTCTTATCTCTTTCCTCCATTCCTATCATCGTCATTTCAATCAAACTCAAAGGAGGCCTTCTTCAACTTATATAACTAAAAAACCCACGTGAACTAAAAACGCAGCTACTCCTGGCACGGCTGTAAAAAGTGTGACGTCACTGGAGATCAAATTGTCTACTGCGCCTGCGCGCGCTTGCGCAGTATGCGTTTTGCGGAATCTGGGCTCGCGGATACTCTGGGCCCGTCACGGGTTGATTTCGGTCGGCGTTGCTATCGTAACGATAACTACCCATGTCGCCATGTGATTTCCTCACTGCCTGTTACAAGGAATCTGTGAAGCAGATAATACGGTTCATAAAACGTAAGTCCATATGGACGTATTCAGTCGACACTAATGACAATTGCCATTAGTGTGTGAAATACACACAGAGCGCCATAGCTGCGCATTGCTGTCGCTTTATTTCTGTCTCAGTCGGCGCTAAGTTACGTCGCTTTCTGAAATACTTCGTCTTCGATAATGACTCACTGTCACTGTCGGATCTTTCCGCTGCTTCGCGAGCAGATAATGCCCGTGTCCTGGGGCGGAGCGATCTGTCCGTCGCGGGTCGGGTAAACCTAGGGTTCAGTATCTGTCATCGCGGGGCGGGTCATATCCATCGCTGGATGATAAGCTGCGTTCTCGCTTACGTCGCTTAAGTCGTTTACGTGTGACCGGACCATATACATAAATAGAACACCCGTTAGTAAAACAACACCGCTGAGCTCTTATCAGTTACTCAAGTCTCAAGTGGTTATAGTCCAAACAGCCCAAAATACGACAGCTGGGGGCTACGTATTGTCCACGGGTACGAGAGCGGGTTAGTATGCCGGCGGGGGGGTGTGATCTCAATAATTTTGTTTATAATTTTGTAGAAGGTTGTGGCTTGTTTAATGATACGTCTTCGTTCGAGGGTTGGCCATCCAAGGGCAGTAATTAGATCTGCTGGATTTGTGTTCCGTCTGTAATCATTTTTAACAAATCTGGCAGCAGAGTGTTGTACACTTTCAAGGCTTTTAATTTGTAAAAAGGTGTGAGGATTCCATATGGGTGAAGAGTACTCAAGTTTTGGCCGGATTAGCATGTTGTAGCCTGTTTGTTTAACTTCGGGTTTACATGGGCCAAGAGTTCGTTTAATCATGCCTAAAACTTTCGAAGATTTTGACGTTATGTCAGTGAGTTGGCTTAGGTCAGTTTGGAGAATTTCTTGGTCGGTTTTGGAAGAAATTTTACGATATATAATACTATCATCTGCAAAAAGGCGTATAGAAATTTTTATGTTCCCATCTATGTCATTTATGTAGAGTAAGAATTAAGAGGACAGGTCCTAGAACTGAACCCTGTGGGACACCAGATGTGACATATGTGATGTCCGACAGGGCACCGTTAACTGAGACTCTCTGTTTGCGGTTGGATAGAAAAGATTTGATCCAATTTTGAGTGTTTCCAGTGATTCCGTAGGAGGTCAATTTTGATAGAAGACGTAGGTGAGGCACTTTGTCGAAGGCTTTAGCAAAGTCAAGCAGGATTGCGTCAATTTGGGTCTTGTTGTCCATAGCAGTCATCCAGTCGTGGACTGTCTCAATGAGTTGAGATTCACAAGACATTCCCGACTGGGTTCCGTATTGGAAGTAGAGAATGATGTTATGCTTGTGCAGGTGTTTCCACATATTGCTTAGGATGATATGTTCCATTACTTTACAGAGGATGTAGGTTAGTGATATGGGTCTGTAGTTAACAGGGTCAGATTTGTGGCTATTTTTGTGTATAGGAGTTACTAATGCTTGTAGCCAGTCGTTAGGAAGTTTACCTGTGTTGATTGTTGGAAAATTTGGGTGATGATGGGAGCTATCTGCTTTGCAGTTTCTTTAAGGATTCTGGCTGGGAGTTCATCTGGGCCTGTAGCTTTGTTCTGGTTTAGATTTCCCAGCTGCTTTATTACGCCATCTATGACAATTTCGAGAAGGGGGATTTTGGAGTAAGTAGAGGGGGCTATTTGGGCGATGGGGTGCTTTTCTTGGGTAAATACAGAGCTAAATTGGTTGTTTAGGGCATTTGCTTTGCTTTATAACGATCACTTATTATTGGCTGGTCGTTTATTCGAAGTGTGGGAATACCAATGTTTTCTCTTTTATTTGCCTTAGTTTTGGATTAGTTTTCAAGCTGTCTACAATGTGGTTGTTAACATAGTCTTTGAAAGATTTTGCGAATCCGTTAGTAGCTTACTTTCGGAGTTCCTTAAATTTGTCGCAGTCACTAGTTAGTCCAGTTTGATTTGCCTTTTTGTGGCTTTTGTTACGTCTTCTCTGCATTCTAATTAGTTCACGTGTTATCCAGGGGCGGTGGGTTTTAGCTTTTGTGTATCGTCTAGGTATGTTAAACATGATAAAGTGATGCCGGCATGGACCAGTGACATTCATGCTGCAAGGCAAGAACCCACTGGAGGCCCAGTTTGCAAGTTAAACTTTTGAACTCTTGGAGATGTGCCAAATCCAGGGTTCCCAGGGCTCCCTCTCATTTCCCAATTACGTTGACGCCCTAGGTCAGAGCAATTTAGCAAATGTCAGGATTAAAGGGAAGGCTGACGTGTCTAAACAGTACCATCAATCTTTGACACCATATGGATTTTGTCCATATCCACTTGGGTGGTTTAACTATAAACATTTAGAAACCTGTTTTTCTGTTGCTAATCTAGGCTTAATACATCGAATAAACTTCCAAATGACTTACTAACATTAGCGCATAAAAAGTAATTAAATCAAACTGGTCTATACTTTACATTCCTCCCACACTTTTTTTTAAAACAAACCTTAAAGGAGAGGCCAGTTTGATTTTGCTACCGTACGTCTAAACAACGAAGTTGCTAGAATACAATGAAGAGTATACCTTCACTAAAATTTACAATATGTCTTTGACATACGAGAAATATAAACGTTAGTACAATACAAATGTACCAGGAATACAGCATCGGTATTCATGTGCATTTTACAAGGTACCGTACATGCATCATACAAAGTACTAGAATAAAACATCGATAATCACATGCATGTTACAATGTACCAGAAAATACATAGACACTGAACAAGCGCAAATGATCATGTAGAATATGCGTTCTACTCTATCAAGTACTGATACAAACCCCGATTAAACAAATCAATATCCGTTGGCATATAATCAAGTGCGTATCAATGATACACAGTTGTATCTAAAAGCTACATAAACAATCATAAAATGATGTTACACAATGCTAGGATAAATGCAAGAATACATCAACAATCCAAACAAATCACTTCATGTGCTACAATAAGTATGTCGACATCTTTAACAGCTAGAGCGGTTTCGACATGGTCTCTCACGTTACGACATGGATTCTCTGTCCATTTGTGACACAATTTCGATGTCGACACAGTACTCTTATAAAGCATTACAACCACCACGAACAAACACAATATAACAATTGCAACAGTACAGGATACATGTCCCGGATACGTTTCACACATTAGAAAAGCACCATTGGAGACTAGCGAAAGTCAGAATATGCATTAATTCCTGTCTGTTTAAGCAAATCCTTTGTTAGAAAACCTAATTCTAACTATGCCTTTTATGTTTCACTTGTAAACCAATAATATTCTCACGAAACCTCACTAGCTGATCATGGGTTTTAGCTAATTACTGAAAGCATTTGGTTTACCGAAGTTATAAATACGCTAGTTTCGCCGGCTGTAGAGTCGCACTAACGTTGGCGTTCACGAACGTCGATGTCGGTCGCTGGTCCAAAGAATGTTTTTTTACAATAAATCGACAGTTGATCGAACATGTCAAGTAATCCCCGTGATACCATGCACTGTGTATCGGGATGGACATTGTCTTTTTGATTTCAGCGATACATATACTCATAGACTCATAGACTCGCGTTTGCTACGTCTTGGGGTCAAGTCGCCAGTCACCAATTTGAAACGTTGTATTTTAAAACGTACTCCCGGGATTTCGGTCGGCGTTGCTATCGTAATGATAACTACCCATGTCGCCATGTGATTTCATCACCGCCTGATACAAGGAATATGTTAAGCAGATACGGTTTATAAAACGTACGTCCATATGGACGTATTCAGTCGACTTTGCAATTGCCATTAGTGTGTGAGTACAAGAGGCGCCTGTGTCAACAAGGGCAGTCACCTTGATACCAGATAGAATAAGTTTGACCGTAGGCCGCCCGCTTACCTGACCTTTATGATCTAAGACGAATGCCCGTTTTCCGACAACCTGCGTCGTGAATAATGTTGATGACATTCCTTAGCATAGTGTCCCTGCTTGCCGCAGTTGAAACAAAACAGCTGGCGTCTTGTGCCGGTGTCGTCTCGGGGAACACGGCGGGTGTTTGTGTTGACAGGTGTCCCGTTACGACGGTCGTTAGTCGCGTGAGTGGACGCATCACGGGAGGCAGGGCTGCGCGCTTCGATCTTGGCGATTTTCGTGGCCAGCTTCTCCACTGTCGACGAAAGGGAATCAACCATTTTGATTAATGGCGGAGTGGAATCGGAGGCCGGCTTCCCCATCGTGCCAACTTCCATCGGCTGCTCGTCCCGTCCGAGGCGTGTGTAAGCGTCCTGTCGCTCACAGAATCGTGTGACGTCTACGAATGCCGCTTCTATCGTAGCAGGCTACTGCTCGACGAGTTTTCGTGCTAGTTCGTTGGATTTCAATCCTCTAGCGAAGGCTTTAATCAGAAGACGTTCCTGGTCGGCGTTGCGGTGTGCCGTAGGATATGCCACATCAGCGATATCTCGAAATCGTCGAGCATACTGGGCAGTTGGTTGGTAAACAGATTGACGAATTTTTTCCAGTTCATCACGTTGTAAGATTCTCGCTTCTCTTAAGGGCGCGTGCATTCTTTGAGAATACTCACAGTTGTGTAGTAATTGTCTTTGTCGCTCGCCAGATCGTCTAGCTGCTTACTGATAATACCGCAGACGATCAGATCGGTATAATAAGCCGTGAACGCATCTTCCAGGTTCGCAAGATTTTATTAACGCAGAAGTGTACATCGTACAACAGATATATAGACTGGTTTCTCTACCACTGTTCTTGTGTCTCCCATTTAACATTTAAAAGTCTTCAATAAATTTAGTTTTCTAATGGTAAGGTAGGTATGGGCCGGCGTGGCCCATCCTTGCCGATAATTTTGAGTCCAAATTGAACGAGCTGCGTGGTAATTTAGATCGCGCGCACCCGTTGCTTTATGAGTCTACTACCCATTTTTGTTAAAAACAAACGTCCGGATAGTTTGTTTTTAACACAAACACGAAATACTGATAAGGGAGGGTCAGCTGTCAATACAGTTGAACACTGGTCATTTCGATTTGGTCTACCGTATCGTGGTAGAGTGACCTTTGCATCATATCAGTTGTGCAATTGTGTCCGCAATTTCTAAACTATCCGTGGATATAGTCGGTACCGAAGAAACCATCGGTACTTACAACAATCAAAAGTGTATTTAAATGCAATTCCAACTCTCTACATAATACAGATACATACGCTTCACTCAGTCATCGTAAAGATGCTGTTCCATCAGGCGTTGGCCTGGGCGTAAAGATAAAACATGAATAGGTCTGTTATGCGACCTAGCCAAACTTAGCAACCGTAAAAAGGATGCTGAACAAACTTACATAAGAAAAATGTATATAATTACTGCTGTGGCCACCTATTTTTGAGATAAAAATGCGTAACGAGTGTGCCAAAGCACAGCACTTCGTCTTTTAAAAAAAATAAATGTTTACAATTAGCGAATTTGAGCATGTGCTCAACCTGTTCATTTCTCATCAACTGAGGCTGATCGCCACGCGTCAGGTAGACTGACGGTTGCAGTGGCGTCGCCTGTTTGTGTCACATGCGAAACTGTAGCGGGACTTTCCACGCTAATTTATGAAAGAATTGACCGTTTCATACACAAGGTAGGCGCCGTAATTTCCTGTTTCTTGTACAACAGTATTACCACGTAGACAACCACGGCAACGAGACATAATATAAAAATTATTGCAACAGTCCAGGATACATGTCACGCACTAAATCATCGGACAATTTATCTAATTTTATGTTCTTTACTTCGCCCATAGCTTGCCATTTTTTAAGTGGAAAGGGGGCGGCAGTATTCGCGGACAAACTTTCAGCAGCAGTAGCTAGCGACTTGGGTACAATGACAAATATTTTTGGAAGTAAACATTATTTAAACTAGAAGTGCAGGGGGGTTACCTAGAGGTGTCTCAAGCAGAACAAGAGGCCACTAGCACAGATAAAGCAATATCAAATCATCCGAAAAACATCTCTGAAAAAGGTTATAGATGCGTATGTTTAAATGCAAGGAGCATAGTAAATAAGAAAAACGAATTAAACATAAAGCTGTTTGGTGCAAAATTGTTTCAGGAAATTCAAAATTAACTATTGGATTAGTTTACCGAAGTCCAAACATAAACGAAGAGGACAACACAAAAACAAAAAACGCTATAAAGGAAGTTAGTAAAGGGGAATGTATCATAATGGGAGATTTTAACCATGGACACATACAATGGAATTCTCTAGAGAGCACAGGGATTGAGGATCAACAATTTCTATGTTTAATCCAGGATAGCTTTCTTACTCAGCACGTACTAGAACCAACCAGGGGAGAAAATGTATTATATATAGTTTTGTCATCACAAAAAGAATTAGTGGACAATGTAAAAATATTTGAACCATTGGGTAATAGTGACCATAATCAAATACATTTTGACATCAATGTAAAATCAGAAGGTAAAAATAAGAAAACGTACAAGAGAAACTTCCACAAAGGTAACTACAAAGATATGAGAAAATACTTAGCACAGCTAGATTGGAATAACATGCTGATGAATAAGACCGCAATTGAATGTTGGAATATTCTAAAATATGAAATTGAGAGTATCATCGATAAATTTGTTCCCTTCCGAAAACAAGGAAAATGGTGTAGAAAGAAACACTTGTCAAAAGAGGCAATTAGAAAAATAATGCTAAAACAAACTATGTGGATGGTTTATAGGCGTACCAGAAAGGAAGAAGACTATGCAAAATACAAATAGGCACTTAATGCAGCTACAACTGAAATCAGACAATCTAAAAGAAACTATGAGCAAAAACTGGCATGTAACATAAAAAATGACAGCAAGAGTTTTTATGCATATGTCAGGAGTAAACAAAACGTACAAGACAAGGTTGGACCTCTAGAAGACAGTGCTGGAAATATAATATCACAGATGTTTTTAATGGCGGAAGACCTAAATGGTTACTTCAGTTCAGTGTTTACCAAAGAAGATATTAGTTCATTACCAGTCGCTGATGCTAAATTTCAGGGGGCTAAATCTGAATATTTAGGACGGTTAGTTGTAACTCCAGAATTGGTAGCTAAGAAAATAAAGGCAATGAAGGATAACAAATCACCTGGAGTGGATGGGATTCCTCCAAAATTACTAATGGAAACAGTAGATCAAATCAGTATACCACTTGCAAGAGTATTCAACTTGTCATTAAAAGAGGGAGTTATTCCGTTTGAATGGAAAGAAGCAAACATCATACCATTATTTAAAAAGGGTTCGAGAAATAAGTCAGAGAATTACAGACCAGTGAGTTTAACGTCAGTGATTTGTAAATTATTAGAAAGGTTAATTAAAGACCATATAGTGGACTTCCTCGTTAAGCATAATTATTAAATTCATCTCAACATGGATTCCTTAAAGCGAGGTCATGCTTAACAAATATGTTATGTTTTTTGGAAGAAATCACTAAGTGGATAGACGTGGGATCGCCAGTAGATATTATCTACTTAGATTTTCAGAAAGCTTTTGACAAAGTGCCACATCAAAGATTGCTACTTAAATTAAAAGCCCATGGTATCGGGGATAGCATAACTGACTGGATAGAACAATGGCTGACTGACAGAAGACAACGAGTTGTAGTAGATGGAGAGGTTTTGAGTGGGGTACCTCAAGGATCAGTATTAGGACCTATATTATTCTTAATTTATATCAATGACTTGGATGACAGTATAACAAGTAACGTACTGAAATTTGCGGATGACACAAAACTGTTTAGAAAGGTTAATACTGATGGTGATAAACAACATTTACAAAACGATCTAGACAGATTAGTGAAATGGTCTGAGAAATGGCAGATGCTGTTCAATTTTGGGAAATGTAAATGCCTACATACAGGACATGGGAACTTGAATGTAAACTATAAAATGGGAGATACTGTTCTGGGTACTACTGTAAAAGAAAAGGACTTAGGAGTTACAATAAGCGCTGATATGAAAGTTTCAGAGCAGTGTGGTATTGCAGCTTCAAAGGGTAATCAAATTATTGGATTGATTAGAAGAAACATAACATACAAGGGAAAAAAGTTAATTATACCTCTTTATAAAGCAATAGTTAGACCTCATTTAGAATACTGTATAAAAGCATGGAGACCATATCGTAAGAAGGATATAGATACGCTTGAACGCATACAAAGGAGAGCAACTAAAATGATTCCAGAACTTAGAGACCTTAGTTATGAAGAACGCCTGAAAGAATGTGGTTTAACAACTCTAGAGACAAGGAGGTTAAGAGGAGATCAGATTGAAGTTTTTAAGATATTGAATGGGTATGAAAATATTGATAGAAATATGTTTTTCTCACTCAAGAAGGATAGCAGAACTAGAGGACATGAGGTAAAATTAGTAAAGGATCAATGTAGATTGGACATCAGGAAGCACTCGTTCTCACAGAGGACAATAAATGAATGGAACAAATTGTCTACAGATTGTGTAACTGCTAGCAGCGTGAATATGTTTAAAAACAAGGTTGACACATATATCAGGAGGGCGGGTAATAAGTAGGTGAACAATTTTGGACTCTCGATAAGCCAATGGCTTCCTTGTCCACTTGACATCTGGGCCTTTGGCTTGGATGGCAAATCTTGTTAAATCTTGTTAAATCATTTTGCTACAAATCGCTTTGTGTCCGATCCACCGAGTACAATAAGACCGTCACTATTCACCCGCGTAAGTCTGCGTGTTACGTCACGAACGTTCAGTCGGAGCATCGGGATGGTGGTATAGTGGTCACAGGGTAGGTTGACGCGTGTGTCGGTGTCATGTTACTGAATGACAGGTATGCGCCCTAATCGGTTCAGTCATTAGTATTTGTTTTTCTACTCATGTCTGATCTTAGGACAAACTTATGTGTGTTCAACCAGTGGAGCAGTATAAGGTTTGTTTCTGAATATATGTATACGTGTGTGTGATTATTTTTATTTCATGCGGAATGGAATATAATAATTTATGTATAGGTGTGTGTGTGTGTGTGTGTGTGTGTGTGTGTGTGTGTGTGTGTGTGTGTGTGTGTGTGTGTGTGTGTGTGTGTGTGTGTGTGTGTGTGTGTGTGTGTGTGTGTGTGTGTGTGTGTGTGTGTGTGTGTGTGTGTGTGTGTGTGTGTGTGTGTGTGTGTGTGTGTGTGTGTGTGTGTGTGTGTGTGTGTGTGTGTGTGTGTGTGTGTGTGTGTGTGTGTGTGTGTGTGTGTGTGTGTGTGTGTGTGTGTGTGTGTGTGTGTGTGTGTGTGTGTGTGTGTGTGTGATTACTGTGTAAAGGCCATGACTAAAGCAATGCATTCTTGCCTAGCGCGTTTCTGCAAGAACTCTGTGGGCGCCTCGCTCTTCCGTTTTCTGAGGTGTTTAATTTCAAGGTCCGCCTCGAGTCCATCATCAGACTGGTCTGCAGCCAGCTGTCCGCGTCGGGACAACTTCCTTAGCATAGGCATTCGTAAATGTCTGCCTGTCATTAAAAAATGCGGCGTGTAACCAGTTGTCGTCGAAACGGACGCACGATATGCCAATAGAACATCATTTAACACCTCTTCCCATCGGGAGGGTTGATTGTTTACAGCCTTCTGGATCATCTGTTTAAGAGTCCTGTTGAATCTTTCGATTTTACCATTAGATTGAGGATGTGCCGGAGTGGACATGCGATGTTCAATACCTATCTGGCTTAGGTAGCGTTCGAAAGCTAAAGCTGTAAACTCAGCTCCATGGTCTGTCAAAAGAACACGGCAAACGCCATGACGGCAGATAAACCCGTTTGAAAACGCGTCCCAAACTGCTTGGTTAGATTTGGTGGGAATCGGTATGGCCTCGGCCCAACCGGTACAGAAATCGATTATGGTGAGAACGTATTTGTTCCCATTATGAGACTCGGTAAACGGGCCAGTGAGGTCGGCGGCGACGAACTCCATGGGGTATGAACCAAAAGGCATTTGTCCTATGGGGCGACGCTGAGGGTGGCGATTGTGCGTCACGCATAGGGCACATTGACGTAACCGTTGTTGAACGTGTTTATATATGCTTCCGTAACCCTGGTGGCCACATTCTTTGTGGGCCCGGCCTATAACTGTCTGGCGGTATGCAGTTGGGAGAATCAATCGGTGATACGACGGGGCGTGTATGTAAGGAGGTCTCACACTGTACAATACACCGTTAACAATGTCATAGTCATCATCGGTGTCCGCAGCTAACCATAACCCAGGGAACTCGTTGTGTTGTGCTAAAGCGACTGCATGGAGGTCTAGTCCGTCGAGGATTAAGGGCAGGAGATCAGAAATGTCGTCATCAGTTGTTATCGTGTCTCGATCGTCCACGTCATCAATATCAAACACGGCAATGTCACTGTGGTCATTTTGTCTTATTCGTGACAATATATCGGCTCTGATGTTATTACGGCCTGTGCGATAAGAAATTGTCGTTCCATACTCGGCCAGTAACACACCCCACCTTTGTATTTTGGTGTTGTTAAAAGCTTTTGTGAACAGACTTAGTAAGGGTTTGTGATCTGTGTATACGTTAAACTGAGCGCTATACAAGTATGCACGTAACTTCAGGATTGAAAAAACGACCGCAAATGCTTCTTTCTCTATTGTCGCCCACTTGCGTTGTGTGGGTGACAACGTGTGACTCACATATTGGATAACTTTCTCGATGCCGTCAACTGATTCCTGAACCAATATCCCACCGATAGCATAGTCGCAAGCATCGGTAAATAATTTGAACGGTTTGTTTAAATCACGCGCTGCCATCACATGTGATGACGTCAACAGTCGTTTTATTTCGTCGAAGGCGGTTTGTTTGTGGTCATCCCAGGTAAATCTGACATTCCCCCGCGTCAGGGCGATTAAAGGTTCTGCCACTGTCGCATAATTTGGTAAGGAATTTCAATAGTAATTACACATTCCTAAAAAGGACCGTGTTTCCTTAACCGTAGTCGGCGGTAATAGATTAGCAATTACTGCTACTTTGTCTGGGTCTGTTTTAATACCGTCTGCATTAAGAACGTAACCTAACAATTTAACCACCGGTAAACCAAACGCACATTTAGTTGGTTTTAGTTTGAGCCCCGCATTTCTTAGTCTGTCAAAAACGAGTTGTAAATGACGGATATGATCCGTCTCATTTTTGCTGAAAACTAAAATGACATCGATATACACAAAAACACACTTCCCGATTAAATCAGCCAAGATTGTATTCATTTCTGTCTGGAAGAAATTTGGAGCCGATTTGAGGCAGAATGGCACTTTGGTAAATTCAAAATGGCCGGCGTGGCACCTGAAAGCAATTTTGTGTTATAGGCATCTGCCAATAGGAGGACTTTAAATCGAGTGTGGAGTAGATGGAACTATCTCCAACTAAATCGAATATGTCTTGTATTATCGGCAATGGGTATGCGTCTTGTTCGGTGACAGCTTTCAACTTGCGATAATCAACACATAAACGTGAATCACCATCTTTCTTCGGAACAAGTAAAATCGGGTTGCTATATGCAGAATTGCTACGGCGAATAATCTCATCGTGTAGCATTTCTCGAAGCATCTGGTCAACAACTGCACGTTTGGTTAAAGGTTAAATGCGATACGCTTTCTGGCATACGGGTGGGCCATGTGTTTTGATGCGTAAAGCCTTTGTGTTACAAGCGCCGTTTCGCTCACCCCGTGCTGAGAAACAATCCGCGTTTTGACGTATTAAATGGTTAATTTTGGAATTTCCCGTTTCTGGTGCAATTGGACCAATGCTTGCGTAACCACTTTTGGCATGCTGTCTTAACGGCCATTTCTTAGAATACCATGTTAATTAATTTTTAGCCAAATCAATTATATTTCTGCCATTTCGCAGGGAAGTATCTCCCAAAATCATGTCATGCAGCAGTGTGTCGCAGACGACAACTTCTAGAGGGGAGTGAATACCAGTATCTGATATCTGAGTTTTACCACAAACTTTAAGAGACATGCCTCCCAAACCCTGCAATGGACCAGACTTTTCCAAGACATGCTCACGATGAGTTTTCTGAATGATTTGGTCGAGTACATTACGACTCAAAAGTGACACGCTGGCTCCTGTGTCGACTAGAACGGTCAGTCTGACGACAGATACTATCAAACTGACCGTGGGTCGGCCGCTTACCTCGCTTGTGACACCTGAGGCGCAACCCCGTTTCCCGACGGCTGAGAATGTATGTTGCGCAGTTTAGGGTATGCACCCTGTAGTTGACGATATGTACCCTGTAGTTGACTATATGTTCATGGAAGTGAGATGTTCAGCAAATGTTCCGAGAAAAACAATATTCTATGCCAACAATGGTGATATACAACACTGATAAGGCGTCAATACATTTATATTGTTATATTACATTCGGAAACTCTGCCTGGAAAATGCTCTTTGAGAATCTCCTGCCGGTCCCAAGCCCGGATAAAAGAGGAGGGTTGGGCGTGGGGCCAGCGACCCCACCCCGTAAAAACAGCCTAGCTACGGAAACTGAAACAAGAGAGAAAACTGCACCGGGCGGTAGGAGAGAAGCAGTACAGGCAACTGGACTTATGAAGGATGGGGACCAAACCCGCAAGGAAGTATTCACCCCGATGGCGGATCTCCTTACACCCAAAACTTTTATCAACATCAGATGCTGGAATGTGAGAACACTATATCAGACAGGAAGACTGGCACAGGTTCTCCAGGAAATGCACCAATACAAAATCAGCCTTCTAGGTATCATGGAGGCTAGATGGACTGGAGCTGGAAAACGACAACTGGCGACAGGAGACACCATACTGTGGTCAGGCAGAGAGGACAACCAGCATAGACAGGGAGTAGCCCTGATCATCCAGAAGGAGAAAGGTAACACTCTTCTTGAATGGAAACCAATAACTGAACGATTTCTTTATGCTAGATTTAAGTCCAGATTTATCAAACTCTCAGTGGTAACCTGTTACGCACCTACAGAGGAAGCAGAAAAAGAAGAAAAAGATAACTTCTATGACAGTCTTCAGTCAATTTTGGAAGACATCCCCAAACACGACGTACTAGTGGTTCTTGGAGATTTCAATGCACGAGTTGGGAGCGACAACACTAACAGGGAAAGGATCATGGGCAAACACGGAACAGGTACAATGACTGATAACGGCAGCAGATTGTGTGACATATGTGGGGAGAATGACCTCGTGATTGGAGGGACACTCTTCCAACATAAGACAATACATAGGCTGACATGGAGATCCCGAGACGGCAGAACTGAGAGTCAAATAGATCACATCCTTGTTAATGGAAAATGGAGACGCTCTCTACAAGACGTCAAAACAAGGACACTAGCTGATGCTGGCAGCGACCACAACCTGTTGATAGGAAACCTTGCACTGAAACTGAGAAAGGCAAAGACAGGAGAGAAGAAGAAAGAGCGTTTTGATACCACCAAGCTACAAAACCCAGAAACCAAGCAACAGTTCACAATTGCTCTGAAGAACAGTTTTGATATTCTGCAGGAGGAAACAGAGATGACTATACACAGTTTCAACATGGCCATGGAGCTAGCAGGGAAAGCAGTGCTAGGCTACAGAAGAGCAAAGAAAGAGCAGTGGATTTCCACATCAACTTGGGACAAAATAGACCAAAGGAAAGGAATAAAGAAAAAGCTGCTCACCACAAAGTCCCCAAGACTCAAAGAAAGACTTTCAAGAGAATACTCACAAAAAGACAAAGAAGTAAAACGGAGTACCAGAGTAGACAAACGAACTTGCATTGAAAACCTCGCAGAAGACCCAGAAGCAGCAGCAAGAAGAAAGGATATGAAGTCACTCTACCAAATAACCAAGAAGCTGAAAGGAGATACAGGTCCAAACCAGAATCTCCCACTGAAAGATGCAGATGGAAAGATAATCACAGTCGAGAAAGAGAAGATAGAGAGATGGAAGGAGCATTTCCAACAGGTTCTCAATCGTGCAGATCCACCCAGACATCCCGGAGGCAGCAGATGACCTTGAAATCAACCTCGACCAAATCACTGAAGCAGAAGTCAGAGAAGCCATTAAAGCCCAGAAGAATGGAAAAGCACCAGGAAGCGACAGCGTCTGCGCAGAAATGCTGAAAGCAGATGAACAAGAAACACCCAGAATCCTCTGCCAGATCTTCCAGAGAATATGGGATGAAGAAAACACACCAGATGATTGGAAGACAGGCACAATTATCAAGCGACCAAAGAAGGGCGACTTGGGGAACTGTAACAACTGGCGGGGCATAACCTTGTTATCAATGACATGCAAGATTTTCAGCCGCATAATCCTGAAGAGAATATCAGCAGCTACAGATACAATCCTCCGCCAGGAACAAGCCGATTTCAGAAGAGGAAAGTCATGCATCCACCACATTTTCACGCTACGGCAGATTTTGGAACAAAGCACGGAATGGAACAGTACGATCTACATTGCCTTCATTGACTTTGAAAAGGCCTTTGATAGCCTTCACAGAGAATCCCTGTGGAGAATATTACGTCACTACGGGATCCCAAAGAAGATGGTAAATGTGATCAAGATACTTTACACAGACGTCCAGTGTCAAGTCGCCTGTAACATTCACATGTCAGACAGCTTTAGCGTAAAATCTGGAGTAAAACAGGGATGCATTCTCTCAACATTTCTTTTCACCCTTGCCATCGACTGGCTGATGATAGAAACCACCAAAAATGGAAACAGAGGCATCAGATGGACAATTACCTCGATCTTGGAAGACCTGGACTATGCAGATGACATTGGACTGCTGTCTAACAGGCACAAGGACATGCAAGAAAAGATGGACAAACTCACAAGAACAGCACCACAGATTGAGTTAAAGCTCAACACAGCAAAACCAAACTGATGAGGATCAACAACAAGACAGATAACCCCATCACCATAAACAACATAAACAACAGTGAGGCTTTGGAAGACGTTCAGGACTTTGCATACCTGGGAAGCAAAATCACAACAGATGGAGACTCTGCAAAAGATGCCACGGCTAGGATCAGAAAGGCAAGTCAGACCTTCGCTATGCTGAAGCCCATCTGGAAATCCAAGCAACTGAGATTGGAAACAAAACTGAGACTGTACAATAGTAATGTTCTCAGTGTACTTCTCTACGGCTCCTAGTGCTGGAAACTGACAGCCAAGCTAGCACACAAGCTTGATACCTTCCAAAACAAGTGTCTACGGAAGATCCTAGGAGTATTTTGGCCCAACACCATCACTAATGAAGAGCTGCACCGCAAAACAGATGCAACAGCCTTGGCCACACAGATAAAGAAGAGACGATGGAGATGGCTTGGACACGTGTGCCGAATGTCACCTGGCGCACTGCCCAAGACAGCCTTACGCTGAACAGCAGGTTGAAAAAGGAGACGTGGTCGCCCAAAAGAAACATGGAGACGTACAGTGGTGAAGGAGATGAAAGAATGCGGCCTGACATGGAACAACATCACCAAATGGGCTGCAGACCGACAGCAGTGGCGCTCTCTTGTCGATGCCTTATGTGCCACCGGGCACGAAGAGGAATAAGTAAGTAAGTAACATTCGGAAACATACACGTACTCGTGAATATACATCACGAACGACACTGTCAATACGTACAACATGTGTCTTCGCCAGTGACTAACGCCCGTGTCGTCAGTTTGCATCAATGCGAGTCTCCTTGATAAGGAAGAAGATGTCCTGTCGGAGAAGACATTGTCCACATGTTAATGAAAGGAGTGCGCTATGCAGTATTTTATGTACAAATGACAAGTGTGCTCGCAGACGTTGACGTTATTGTCCATCATGGGTTGATTGTCACGCGTCAAGATGCAGTACGCCAGGTCTTTGTCGTAGTAACATCCACGATACGCTGTCTCGATATCTGAAACATGTCACGTTGGATCAATGACTACCGTATCGTGATGAATAGATGTCAACTCAAGAACACTCGCACCAACCACTTACACGCAAACGCACAAACATATGCGCGTGCGCACAATCACGCACGTACCCCAAACCAACACACAAACGAACAAACGCAAGAACGAACGAACGAACGAAAGAAAGAATGTAAGTACGTGTGTACGAACGTACGCTTATAATAAACCACGAAGCAGTGCGAGGAAAGTATATGGCATACTATTTGTCTAATACAACCAGAAAGTATATGGCATACTATTTGTCTAATACAACCAGAAAGTATATGGCATACTATTTGTCTAATACAACCAGAAAGTATATGGCATTTGTTCCTTTCTCGTTTCTTCGTCAGGCCCTTTGATTTTCGCCGCCACCGCCGCCGCCGTGGCTACTCCTTTACTTCCGATGACCTCTATTACAGGACTCGTTGACCGCTCTTTGACCAGTCCTTTTGTCTCTAGGGAGCGCTGACGTCGCTTGTGTAGTACTACAGACGAGAGGGGGCGCTGATATCATGTGAGCAACATTACACCTCTTTCACTATACTCTCACATTGCACATATCACCCGGGTTTTCCCCAAAATCTATTTTTAGTAGCCTTCGAAACATGGGCTCATTTCTTAATCCTTCAGATCATCTTACTAACTACTTGCATACTTTCGTTGAAATTATCGAACTTATTGACTTTGTAATTTTTTTGTTCGAATTTTTACCGGGGTCGACCCAAATAATTTAGTAATCTGAGAAATGATTTCGTCAAAACTATATAACACATTTGCCGAAACGAGCTGGCATGCCGTTGTGGATACTAGGTTGGATTGGTGTTTTTTGCGAAATGGTTCTTATAATGAGACGAGCGATAACTTTGAATTCAGGAAAGACATAACACTTTAATGCAAAGCAATACTTCATTCAGTTGTTGTCATGACAACTCTGACAATGATCTCCTGGCAAAAAGAGGACTAGTTTGGTAAACAAGGGCCAAAATATGTTACATATGTTGCGTTTGGATGCATGGCCATATCTAATTAGCAAGCATATGAATAGGTGTATACAAATATATTTTCATTGGCGAGCGAACATTGCAAGATTACGACACTCGAGACGTAAGGTTTTCTAACAGTGTGGCGTAAGGCGTAAGGCGTAAGGCGTAAGGCGTGTATGACAGGTACATCAGGCTCACCTTTAATGTTTAAAAACATTGAAATAATTAAGCACGCATATGTAAAGTTAAAGGCATTGTTGTAACGTTAAAGGCATGCCTTTAAATAATTAAAGGCATGGCTTTAAATTACGATTTTCTTCAACCACAACTATTTTGATTACTTACTCAACATTTGACTGCAATCGGAAGCCTTCATCGGGAATTGTGGGCTCGTGACTCGATCTATATCCCACTCGTATCGATTCATGACTGGAGTTGTCTTTTGGATCCATACGGCCTCTTTGATCCATCTTGAGTTTCTGTTACACTCTCTGTCAATCATTTTTGCCCCTCCCAGTTTATGATACAATTATTTCTGTCTGCATGGTCTGTTATTACAGAGTTATGCTCTATCACCGTTGACACTCTATTCTGTTCCCTCTATTCACGAATGTTCACGAATGCCTTTAAATAATTAAGCACGCATGTGTAAAGCTAAAGGCGTGAGTGTAACATTAAAACCATACCTTTAAATAATTACTACCATGCCTTTAACTTAACTGCCCACCTGTCTGAGCCAATGAGCGCTGACGTTACAACAGACTTGATAACACGTAGAACAACAACACGGAAGGAGATGATGTGGTTCAAGCCCCTACAGGTTTGTTTGATTTAACTAATTTGATTTAAATCATTGATTTAAATCATGATTTAAATCACTCCAAAACAAATTATTGATTTATAATTTTTTTCTCCGGTTTTTTAATCGCTGATTTATATGAATTTAACACAATTAATTGTTTACAAGCATCGAGATCAACAAAGGTTTGTATGTATTTAATACAAAACACAAAGTGCGCACACTTGTGTAGCTGTATTGTCACCAGATAGCCTGATAGTCAAATATTTTATGACATTGTGTATGTTTGAGCTATTCCCTTTCTGAATGCAGTGAAGCCACACAAACTTGTCTTCCAGAGGAAGTATCTTTTCAACACAGAAGCCCTGAGTTAAAGTCCACTTATAGCTTGTGCTAGTTGTTACCAATTCAGTATGTTGACTCAGTTGTTTAATACTGTACCAGTTTGTATTCTGGATAGAGACCCTTAGAGTACACAGAGCCCTGGACAGGTGCCTAACACCCTATAGGCAAACAATAATTACCACTGCTACAGCCACAGACACACAGCATGCTTTCCTTTCAAAGACAGATTATGCAACTACAGGGGGTTAGACCTTGTGGGCATTGTCTAATGTCTTTATATAAGCAAAAATCATGTACCTTCTGTTAAGACAAGAACCAACATCGATTTGAATATAACATGTTTGAAAGAGTTTACAAATTTAAACATCTATATAGATATATATATACCAGATTTTAAAAAAAATGTAATAAATCTGATTTAAATATAAAAAACTCCGATTTTTTTTTAAATCATGATTTTTTTCAACCCTGAGCCCCTAACAGAAAGTTTCCAGTCGGGCCATGATTTATTGTGCATTTGGTCTTAATACATCGGCCACAATATGGCGAATCGTGGGTCCGATGTTGCTTTTAAAGACTGAGGCTAACTGTAGCACCAGAACGTTGTATGGGGACTAGATGCTTTTGTAAAACTGAAGGCAACTTTTACTTTACTTGACCGTTGAACCGTTTCAGATGGCGCTCCTAGTGCGTGGGGGCGTGCGTGCGTGCGTGCGTGCGTGCGTGCGTGCGTGCGTGCGTGCAAGCGTTTCTGCGAGCGTGGGTGCGTTTGACAAGATAATAATATCGTTCGTTTTCGGATGCTTGAAATCTAGATGAGAACAAAGTTACTTATTGCATCAAACCAATCATAAACCACCTATTTTACTGGTAAAGTTATTTCGTTCGTGCCATGAATCATCTACCACGTTATTTCACGCTTCAGATATCAAAACAAATATCCAAGGATGTGTGCAGCAGTGCTTAAGTGCCTTCAATGATTGCACCATGATGTGTTATAATGACCCAGACATCGCTGTCTGCTTGTGCATGTATTTTGTGAAGAAGAACGACTGCTTGGAGAACTGTCATTGACAAGAGTCTTCCTGTTTTAAACATAATTTAATGTTATGGACAATGCATAATAAAATGCAAATGACGAAGCGCTTCCGCATGTATACGTTGCATGGCTACTTTGTCGCACGTTGATATCAGTAGCCGGTGCCTGTCTAAAGTTTGATTTGGTCCAGACATTGTGTCACCAACCTTTGTATCACCAACCTGCCAGCGAGACGGCAATGTATCGTTACTGTTGCACTCAACTGCACTATGTACTAATAATAATAGTTTTATTATGCATTACAGCCATGTTCGATCAATGCGTGCACAGTTCCCTTTATTGACACATATTGTTTAGGGTCTACCTGGTCGCTGGTAATGTCCTTTATCCAATCACAATTGAATTTCTCCAGGCACTTCGATAATACCGGCCTGAAAGAAAATGGGGGTAAGTCTTTGTGGATGAGCGTAGGTGGTCTTACTTTGGGTTTAAATCAAATGTCGGCGCATTTCCATAGCATGGGCACGGCTCCTACTGCTTCATTTGTAGTAATAAATTAATTGCTTTTAACTGAAGTGTCACTTTATTTTGTTTAGCGACCCAAGGATCCTATTCTGTTACACGAATTCTGTTACACGTGTGCGGTGTGATATGGGATGCTCCATTGTTGTGGAAATGTTCCAAACCCGGTTAAAACGAGTCAGATGCCCCAGATCCTATCTCGTCAACACACAAGTTGTCGTTTCTTGACCTCTTTTGAACTCGGCCAGTCTCGTCACAGCCGCCATTTGTATTCGTCTTAGCATCAACACGCACGGTAAGAGTAAATGAGTGTAGGGACAGAGAGAGGAGGGAAGTAGGGAGGGAGAGGGAGGGAGGGGAGGGGAGGGGAGGGGAGGGGAAGGGAGGGGAGGGGAGGGAGGGAGGGAGGGAGGGAGGTAGGGAGGGGGAGTGAGGGAGGGAGAGGGAGGGAGAAACAAAGAGAGCGATAGAGTAAGTGCAGCGGACAGACACACATATATACAGACAAAACATAGAGGGGGAAACGATGGGGGAATTAGATCATGCAATGTCGAGGAACCTTCAATGGATAAGTGGGTTTCAATGACGGTGGCGCGATTTATCCAGAACGCCATTGTTTATGACCACGCTTTGTAACATTTTATTTTATGTACACCTGGGAACTAGCAGAATTGGTACATGCTTAGATTTATTTTAACCTTCGTTAGATTTTTTTATCAATGAGTAATAAAATCACCGTTGATGTTTAAGTGACGTGAAATACATCGCCTCTAGTTATATATTAAGTTAGCAATCTTATTTCACTAAATATAATTCATATACCACAATTCAAATAAAACATTCTACACTGTAAAAGTGCAATATATTGGTCATAGAAAGACTCAGTTCGTAATGGTTTGATTATGTCGCTTTGATGAAACACGTACACGTTATGTCACGTGTGCGTGTAAGCTGTGAGACAAATTGGCTAGTGACGTCATGCTTCGATACTTGGGTATTCTACGTCCACGTCAATGCACAACATCGTGCAATGAATCGCATTCGACTTGCACAAGTTCTTGCAGTCGTCGTTGATAGCGCCCTCGCAGAACTTCTGACATTTTACGTGGAGCTTCATGCAACCCGCCATGCAGTCTTTGTCGTACGGAATGCCTGAATGAATCAAATAAAGCATGACGTCACCACATATCTTGGCGGGAGAATCTTGGTGCAACAGTGTTTTGAATTTGGTGCAGTGAATTGTCCGAAAAAGTATGGAATACTCATTAGAATAAGTATTATTATTACATATATATATATATATATATATATATATATATATATATATATATATATATATATATATATATATATATATATATATATATATATATATATATATATATATATATTGTACATCAACTTATTACAGACATATATTAGGAAACAGTTTTTGTTAACATTTTTAGTCAGAGGAAGTATTTTAGCGTACGGTTTGTTTACAGTACGATAATTAAGGTAGCACAGACTGCACAGTGAATTTTCATAAATAGTGGACTATTGGTTAGAATAAGGATTACCATTACACATATGTTATACACATATGTTATACACACACTTGTTATATGCGTATATTAAGAAACCGTGTTTGTTAGCAATATTTTTGAGATAACAATTCCCGAACTCAAATTCAACGAGTGTTAAAAGGGGTTAGTTTAGAGTTCGTAAATTAAATTGGTGTATCAAACTATCGCTTACATTGCTTCTAGTCTGTATGTTGTGGTTACTACAATTGCACCGTGTTTCGAGGTCACATTCAACAAGCCAGACTTTTTTCACAACATTATCGCTATGTCGACCTTTATATGCTGTCAGGGCGCATGTCGTCCTCAATGGTTCTTTTACATCCCCAAATAAATGAGACGGGAGGAATAGGTGACATGTTGATGACCGACAGGGAGAGTGACAACATGCTGCCAGGTGAAGCGACTGCGGGACAAAAATTGGACGGGATCGAAGGAGTTGGGATGAGACGGGAGGGAAGGCTACGGTAGCGAAGGTACCAGGAGTACAAGATACCCAGGAGACGGAAGGGAAAGGTGACATGTTGATGACCGAGAGGGAGATTGACAACATACTGCCAGATGAAGCGACTGCGGTATAAAATGGGACGGAAGGGATCCGACGCAAGAGCTGCTCTGAGGTAGTGACAGAGGGGGTGACGAGGAAAGCAAGGGTGTTTGTTGGCAATTCGATAGTCAGGAAGACTGACAAGCACTAAACAAGGGGGACGACGAGGTGGTTTGCTTTTCAGAAAAAAATTAGAGGTTATCACAGAGAGGTTGGGTCCGGGGAAGGGAGATTCTATTTTAGTACACGTAGGGACTAACAACGCAGAGAGGGAGGCTACAACTGCCATAGTTAGTACACGTAGGGACTAACAACGCAGAGAGGGAGGGTACAACTGCCATAGTTAGTACACGTAGGGACTAACAACGCAGAGAGGGAGGCTACACCTGCCATAGTTAGTACACGTAGGGACTAACAACGCAGAGAGGGAGGCTACAACTGCCATAGTTAGTACACGTAGGGACTAACAACACAGAGAGGGAGGCTACAACTGCCATAGTTAGTACACGTAGGGACTAACAACGCAGAGAGGGAGGCTACAGCTGCCATAGTTAGTACACGTAGGGACTAACAACGCAGAGAGGGAGGCTACAGCTGCCATAGTTAGTACACGTAGGGACTAACAACACAGAGAGGGAGGCTACAACTGCCATAGTTAGTACACGAAGGGACTAACAACACAGAGAGGGAGGCTACAACTGCCATAGTTAGTACACGTAGGGACTAACAACACATAGAAGGAGGCTACAACTGCCATAGTTAGTACACGTAGGGACTAACAACACAGAGAGGGAGGCTACAACTGCCATAGTTAGTACACGTAGGGACTAATAACACAGAGAGGGAAGGTACAACTGCCGTAGTTAGGACATACAGACAATTAGTTAGAAGAGCTAAGCAGACATGTTTTGAGCTGATAATTCTGTCAGGGATTCTACCCGTATTGGGAAGCTGGGGACACGGATATATCAATTGCCGGAGGATGGCAATTAACACTTTAGTTCAACGGCTATGTAGGGAAGAGAAAGTTGGATTTGTGGATTTGTTGGGATGTTTTGTTGGGAGGGCTGATATGTTCACGAGGGATGGGCTTCACCTAAGTGGAAAGGGTGCAGCAGTGTTTACTGGTGAACTGGCTTGGGAAGCAAAAAAAATCGATTTACTTAGAGGTGCCTCAAACAAGAAAAGAGGCCACTAGTACACACAAACCAGTAACAAAATATCCAGAAAACATTTCTGAGGCTGGATATAAATGCGTGTGTTTAAATGCAAGGAGCATAGTAAATACGAAAAACGAATTAAACTTTATATTAGCCCTCACGTAATTGGTGTAACCGAATCGTGGGCCAACAAAGACATATCAGATGATGAATTAGGACAGGCAGTGTATGTAATGTTTAGGAGAGATCGAAAAGGAAGAAGCATATATCATTCCTTTCTGTCTCCTTCTGTCCTGTCACCTCTTCTCAGCTAACTCCCAAGCTGAGCTGAGGTTTCCCTAGCATCTCTCTTAGCATCTCCCCCCCCCCCCATTTTATCATCCACTATCCCCCCACCCGATCCAGTGGCACAAACCACCTCTTGCTGTGGTAGATGGGAAGGTCTCAAACTGGAAATCAGTACCACAAGGATCAGTACTAGGACCTTCATTATTCTTAAAATATTTTTCTATGACGATAATATAATATGCAACGTACTGAAATTTGCGGTTGAAGAAGAAGGGGTAATAATGATGCTGGTAAACAACATTTAAAAAACGATGTAGTCAAATTATTTACATGGTCTGCAAAATGGCAGATGTTGTTCACTTTTGGGAAATGTAAATGCCTAAGATTGCATGTGACTGATGGCCCATTGAAAATCACGCGATACACGTGATATGATCCCCATCGTGAAATAAAAATTTTACTACTACTATTACCTTACTTATTAATTATGACTGAAAGAACGTGGTGTAACAAACCTGGAGACAAGGCGGTTAAGAGGAGATCAAATTGAAGTTTTTAAGATATTGAATGGGTATGAAAATATTGATCTAAATATTTTTTCTCACTAAAGAAAGATAATAGAACCAGAGGACATGAGGTAACATTAGCAAAGGATCGGTTTGGATTGGATATCAGGAAGCACCCGTTCTCATAGATAACTATCAATGAATGGAACAAATTAACTACGGATTGTGTAACTGGTAGCAGCGTGTATCTCAGGAGGGCGTATTACACGTAAAATAAAAATTGTTGGACTCTCGATAAGCCAATGGCTTCCTTGTCCTCTTGCCTTCTGAGCCTTTGGCTGAAATGGCAATCTTATTAAATCTAGTCGCGTTAAATCTTCTAGACATTACTATTAATGAATCGAGTCAACAGGTTTCAATGGATTCGACTCCTCTCGGGATGATTCAAACACGGGCAGCATGTGAGTTTGTGAATGGCCACTTGTAGCAGTACGGTCAGCCTCGTTTTGGTGTCAATTTGACATACCCGTTAATAGACCGAATTGTACGCTGACAGACGTATTAATTAAAATAAATAAATGTAATGAATACCATCGACTTCTCCTTTCGTGCCCGCCCAAGCCGTGACTGTCATCAGCGAAAGTAGGACGGTCAACTAAAACAAAGAAAGTACGTCGCATAACTCACAAAATGGTTTGAACAGATGCTAGTCCGGAAATATGAAATATACGCCAGTAAGATACACCAATTGTCGTCAACCGCTCATCTGAATGATTTATCACTTAACCATCTCCGCAATGGAGATCTGTTATCACTTAACCGTCTGGGCACGGACCACAGTCAGAATCCACCCGCCATTACATAAAGAGTCCCAAGGAAAAAATTAATTGTGCATTTAGTGTTTATATGTGAGAGCAGAAATTGTGTGAATGAGTGATGTTTTTTGTGCACAGTAGCATCTAAGCTTTGAAATGATGCCATTTGTCAGTACGTATACCAGTTGTGTAAGGACACAGTGGCTGATAGGCAGGATGTACTCATATTTTGGAAACCGGGGAATTTCATGGCAGAAATGCTGGGGCATCATGCGTTGAAGCAATTAGTGCGAAAAGGATGTATGTCATATTCACGAATTTTACACACCAGGTGTCTTAGTGAGTCTGTCATTTGCTGTGAATTTAAAAAAAAAATTGGACGATAGATTTTCAATGTAGGCCCAAGAACGTTATAATGGTCGTCTATGGGAAAAGAGACTGTGGTACGTACCCGTCTAAGCAATGCAGATCTGCTATCACTTTAACGTCTCCTCAATGGAGATCTGTTATCGCTTAACCGTCTCCGCAATGGGGATCTGCTATCACTTTAAAGTCTCTGCAATGGAGATCTGCTATCACTTTAGAATAAATACTAAGTTTTTGTTATTTTGTATTCCTTTGTTGTGTTTGCTTTGATCAAGGCACTCTTCCATATATTACGTGAAAGAGTGGAGCGGTCGGTCACGTCCGAGGATGTTGCTACACGTGCGAGGGTGATGCTACACGTGCGAGACAGTCGGGGAGTCTACAAATGTAACTCATTTTGATCATCACTGGTTGACATGTATACATATGCACATACGCCATGCTGCAGACTCTTACCGCAAGGCTGTTCATGTTGAGTGATAGGCTTGCCGTCTTCAACGCTTCAACACGCCCTGCAATGTCATCGTAAAAACAACACATTTTATTTCTTATTTCATTTCCTTACGACGTGTAATTTTTCATATTTGTATCATCTGAACGAAGTGAACTTTTCTCCCTATAAATAATACAGCCGTTTCTTCATCTTTTATACATTTGTGTGTGTGTGTATGTGTGTGTGTGTGTGTGTGTGTGTGTGTGTGTGTGTGTGTGTGTGTGTGTGTGTGTGTGTGTGTGTGTGTGTGTGTGTGTGTGTGTGTGTGTGTGTGTGTGTGTGTGTGTGTGTGTGTGTGTGTGTGTGTGTGTGTGTGTGTGTGTGTGTGTGTGTGTGTGTGTGTGTGTGTGTGTGTGTGTGTGTGTGTGTGTGTGTGTGTGTGTGTGTGTGTGTGTGTGTGTGTGGGTGTGTGTGTGTTTGTGTGTGTGTGTGCGTGCGTGCGTGCGTGCGTGCGTGCGTGCGTGCGTGCGTGCGTGCGTGCGTGCGTACGTGCGTGCGTGTATAGTTCATCCTTCGGGTGCGAAGAGGAACACGATATTATCTGTCCAAAGTATTTATATTGCGATGGGTCCGAAGATGGCTGTGTTTTCTCGAGACTTTTGCAGTTCACGTCTCCTTTTGGCCTCGCTGACTCTCTTGTGTCCAGGAGGCCAAAGGGAAAGGCCTATTGGGGAGGCCAAAGGGGAGGCCAAAGAGGAGGCCAAAGGGGCGAGCTAGGTATCTACGTTTGACACTTTTATTTTATAAATCCGTATCTTGATTTATTTCAACATAGATCATATATACACACACAAACACACACATGCACGTACGCACGCACGCACGCACGCACACACACACACACACGCACACACACATATATATATATATATATATATATATATATATATATACTACACCAAAAACTTATATAATTTTTTGGGGTTGAAATTTGTCGTCACATGCACCTGATTACAACGATGTAGACTACCTACCTATCTAACTGCCCGAGTGTGTGCCAGGTTTGTCAATGGCAGCTTACCTTCTTCACGCAAACAGCACGTTTAAGCTGACGTCTACGTGACTCCTGGCACGTACACTTGATGACTTTGTTGAGTGGGATCTCAAAACAAAACTTCAACGTTACTTCGACTCCTCATGGTAAGCAGTAGTTGAACTCACGACGAATATGGTCAAATGAACTATTGTTAAACGCTTAGAAACCACATCATACCTTAGACAACACAAGGCGGTTAAACATGAAAACGTGTCTGTTTTGTGTGGATGTGATCATCGCCATTTCAATATGTAATATCGCCTTCTAAGAAATTGCAAATATTCATATTCGGATAAGTTTTCATGACGTACAACATGCAACCTAAACATTTATTTAATTACCGTTACACGAATTAGGAGGGTTTAATGTTGAACATTCACTAATACCTCAATATCCTGAATAGGTATTCGGGGTCATTTAATCGTATCGATGAGATATGGTCATAGCTGACATAGTAACATAATTATTTATTTAAACAAGATTGAGTATAATGCATGTGTCATTGGATAGTCCATGTTGCTTGTACATATGTTTCTCCGAGTGATGTTTGCGATCTGGGTGAATGACACAGAGTAATACCAAAGCAAATGTTGTCATTTTAGACAATCAATTGAACATAAACAAACGACATGTCTGTTCCGCATAATTCCTATATGTCCCGTTACTGTGTACCATGTGAGGTAGGACAAATAACCCCTTCGCTGAGACGTATGGAAACAACTGGCACGTTAACACATTGTAATAATTATCACATTAAGTATAACAATCAATTGTATCATGTATTTACATTGTATCATGTATTTACATTGTATCATGTGTTGTGGCGTGTGCGCTGCGTGTTGCCACAGTAGAGTTTTCGTGTCTCGTTTAAGCATTTTTTTCCACAGACGTGGACGTGTATTTGTAAATATTTTAGTACAGCGTTTGATGAGAATGACTGATGAATGTCCTAGTGAATGAAAATTTTGTTGAAATTCGTCATATTCTTAATTATTGGCGATTGAACATTGTTTTGGTGAGCGGTCAACCGGATCGGTCGCTACACGCCTACCAGGAATAAACTGCCGAACAAGTTTTCGTCAGGTGCGTCTACCAGTCTACCAGAATGTCGTCAATGCGCGTCCCAAGCGACCTACTTAACACTGCTAACAACTTCAGTGACAATGCGAGCTGGGTTCGTCAATGCATGTGACGACGTTTGGGTGTGTTCCAATTTACTGCATTACTAACTCTATTATGTAAACATATTGACTTTTACCGGATGTCAACTACGGGCCATAGGGGCCAACATTATGAAGACGAACTTAACGGTACCACTCAAAACACTCCTTACTCTTCGATCACTAAATATATGTGCAACTTCCAGACCGCACCGCGGAACTACTGCTGGAAACAAACATTTTCGCCCCATTTCTTCCTTAATAACAGCTGGAAGACGATTAAGAACGAACAATAATGGAATAAATCGTGACCATCGACAGTTTTATGTACAGCACCGAACAGCGGTCAACGCCATGATCACTCGAGTTAAGCGTGCTCACTATGAATCAATGTTGTCATCACTTGACCAGCGGACATGCTTCCGTGTGGACAAAACCCTGCTAAAGCCGCCGAGCACTAGTCGACCGCAATCATCAAGCTCTGAGAAACTGTGCAGTGACTTCGCTACTTACATCGCTGAAAAAACACATGGAATCAGAGTGCAGATCAAGAAGAAGCTGATAAGTGATAAAGAATTTTCTGATTACGTCGTCGATGTTAGCAGCCAACCAGTATCATTATAAACTAAATCGACTACTACCTACGACTGACGAGGAACTGAAGAACATCATCAAACTGTGCCCCTCAAAGACATGCAGTCTGGATGCCTGCCCAACTGAACTCCTGAAGAGAACACTGAAAATCCACATTCCCTATTTGGTGGCCATAGTAAATAACAGCTTCGAACAAGGAATATTTCCTAACACGCTGAGAACTGCAGTTGTGAAACCACTGCTGAAAAGTGACACGATAAATAAAGATCTGCTAAAAACTACAGACCAGTCTCCAACATAGCGTTCATCGGCAAAGTATTAGAGGAAGTTGCAGTCCATCGGCTAACAGAACACCTAACTATGAGTGGACTGCACGAAGAATACCAGTCTGCATACAAGACACTGCACAGTACCGAGACAGCCATGTTGAGAGTAAAGCATGACATTGTTGGAGCTCTTGACAGGGACCATGCCATGATGTTTGTCATGCTAAATCTATCAGCAGCATTCGACACTATCGATCATGCACACTTGTTTAAACTTCTGCAAGATGAATACGGTGTGCGTGGAACGGCACTAGCTTCGTTCCGGACATACATGGAAGACCGCACATATCGCGTCCAGATTGACTCAACAACATCAGAGCATATTCCTCTACAGTGTGGTGTACCACAGGGTTCGGTCCTTGGGCCAGTTATGTTTACTCTGTACACCACGCCAATGCAGCGCATATTCAAAAGACTTGGAGTACATTACCACAAATATGCGGATGACATTCAACTGTGCCGGGCGACCAAGTGGAAACAGTGACGCGACTGACAGACTGCGTTAGGGAAGTTGGACGATGGATGACTCTTCGTATGCTGATGACAACACTGAGATGATTATTTTTATATCAAAGCATCATCCTAAGTTATATGGAGTTTGCTGTATGACCATTGGAGCTGACATTATTTCACCAGTAGACTGCGTATGAAATTTGGGAGTTCATATGGATCAACATCTGACGACGACACATCATGTGACAGCTGTGTGTGCTGCTTGTAATTATCATCTATACAGACTATCATCAATACGCCACTATCTCACAACAGAAGTCACCAAAAGTGCTGTAAACGCACTTGTGATCTCTCGCCTAGATTATTGTAATTCGCTTTTGGTTAACCTTTCGGCAGCACAGATAATTCGACTGCAACGAGCACAGAACAATGCTGCTAGACTAATTACGAGCACCAGTAGGCACGACCACATAACACCAGTCTTAATGGGCTTACACTGGCTGCCGGTAGCAAGTCGAATACATTTCAAGGTGCTAGTGCTGGCGTACCGATGTGTCAATGGTTTGGCGCCGACTTACTTGTCCGAACTGTTACACATACGAACACCTGATGGGCGTCTACGCAAGGACTATGCGCCAACACTGCACCAATGCATCACTAAGAAGAGCATTGGTGAATCTGCATTTGGAACAATAGCGCCTCGACTTTGGAATTCGGTACTTGCAAACATTCGTAATTCCAAGACGCAATTTTTTTTAGGAAGTCTTTAAATTCTCACCTTTTTATTAGTCACTTCAAATAAATGTAAATGAAGAGAATATTATGTGACGGACACTATGGACGGATTATTTGTGATATGCATTAATTTTGCATTAGGATTCTCACCAGATGTTAAGATTTTCTAAAGTATTTTAGTTTTTTATTTATTTCTAAATAATAAGGGAGGGAGTAGTAGAAAAAAGACTAAAATCATGGTGTGGGAAGGGGAGGGAGTAGAAGAAGAAATACTAATATCATGGTGGGGGAAGGGGAGGGAGTAGTAGAAAAAAGACTAATATCATGGTGGGGGAAGGGGAGGGAGTAGAAGGAGAAAGACTAATCTCATGGTGGGGGAAGGGGAGGGAGTAGAAGAAGAAAGACTAATATCAAGGTGGGGGAAGGGGAGAGAGTAGAAGGAGAAAGACTAAAATCATGGTGGGGGAAGGGGAGGAAGTAGTAGAAAAAAGACTAAAATCTTGGTCGGGGAAGGGGAGGGAGTAGAAGGAGAAAGACTACTATCAAGGTGGGGGAAGGGGAGGGAGTAGAAGGAGAAGACTAATATCATGGTGGGGGAAGGGGAGGGAGTAGAAGAAAGACTAATATCATGGTGGGGGAAGGGGAGGGAGTAGAAGGAGAAAGACTACTATCAAGGTGGGGGAAGGGGAGGGAGTAGAAAGAGAAAGACTAATATCATGGTGGGGGAAGGGGAGGGAGTAGAAGGAGAAAGACTAATATCATGGTGGGGAAGGGGAGGGAGTAGAAGAGAAATACTAATATCATGGTTGGGGAAGGGGAGGGAGTAGAAGGAGAAATACTAATATCATGGTGGGGGAAGGGGAGGGAGTAGAAGAAGAAAGAGTAATATCATGGTGGGGGAAGGGGAGGGAGTAGAGGAAGAAAGACTAATATCATGGTGGGGAAGGGGAGGGAGTAGAAGGAGAAAGACTAATATCGTGGTGGGGGAAGGGGAGGGAGTAGAAGGAGAAAGACTACTATCAAGGTGGGGGAAGGGGAGGGAGTAGAAGGAGAAAGACTAATATCGTGGTGGGGGAAGGGGAGGGAGTAGAAGAAGAAATACTAATATCATGGTGGGGGAAGGGGAGGGAGTAGAAGAGAAAGACTAATATCATGGTGGGGGAAGGGGAGGGAGTAGAAGGAGAAATACTAATATCATGGTGGGGGAAGGGGAGGGAGTAGAAGGAGAAAGACTAATATCATGGTGGGGGAAGGGGAGGGAGTAGAAGGAGAAAGACTAATATCATGGTGGGGGAAGGGGAGGGATTAGAAGGAGAAAGACTAATATCATGGTGGGGGAAGGGGAGGGAGTAAAAGAAGAAATACTAATATCATGGTGGGGAAAGGGGGAGGGAGTAAAAGGAGAAAGACTAATATCATGGTGGGGGAAGGGGAGGGAGTAGAAGGAGAAAGACTAATATCATGGTGGGGGAAGGGGAGGGAGTAGAAGAGAAAGACTAATATCATGGTGGGGGAAGGGGAGGGAGTAGAAGAGAAAGACTAATATCATGGTGGGGGAAGGGGAGGGAGTAGAAGGAGAAAGACTAATATCGTGGTGGGGGAAGGGGAGGGAGTAGAAAGAGAAAGACTATTATCATGGTGGGTGAAGGAGAGGGAGTACTAGAGAAAGACTAATATCATGGTGGGGGAAGGGGAGGGAATAGAAGAGAAATACTAATATCATGCTGGGGGAAGGGGAAGGAGTAGAAGGAGAAATACTAATATCATGGTGGGGGAAGGGGAGGGAGTAGAAGGAGAAAGACTAATATCATGGTGGGGGAAGGGGAGGGAGTAGAAGGAGAAAGACTAATATCATGGTGGGGGAAGGGGAGGGAGTAGAAGGAAAAAGACTAATATCATGGTGGGGGAAGGGGAGGGAGTAGAAGAGAAATACTAATATCATGGTGGGGGAAGGGGAGGGAGTAGAAGGAGAAAGACTAATATCATGGTGGGGGAAGGGGAGGGAGTAGAACGAGAAATACTAATATCATGGTGGGGGAAGGGGAGGGAGTGGAAGGAGAAATACTAATATCATGGTGGAGGAAGGGGAGGGAGTAGAAGGAGAAAGACTAATATCAAGGTGGGGGGAGGGGTGGGAGTGGAAGGAGAAAGACCAACATGATGGTGGGGGAAGGGGAGGGAGTAGAAGGAGAAAGACTAACATCATGGTGGGGGAAGGGGAGGGATTAGAAGCAGAAAGACCAACATCATGGTGGAAAGGGAGGGAGTAGAAGGCGAAAGACCAATATTATGGTGGAGGAACGCAGCTGTGAACAGCAGAACATTTGGGGAAATGAGAGACGAGTTAGATATGGAGACAAGTCGTCGAGTGGGCAGAAACGAATTCAATGTGTGCTCCGCCCCCCCCCCACCTACACACCCCATAGGGGGTTAAGGGGGAAAAGTATGTGAATTACGTCGGTTAGCCTCGTGGTCTAACTGAATGATACTTAGAGAGTTGTCACCACCCGGTTCAGAAGGACCTCGCTTCAAGTGACAGCTTGCATGTTCTGAGTACCTTCTTGATTTAGCAATGTGTTTGTTGTGATTCCCTCTTGTTTCGTCTCAGTCCAAGTAAGTGACAACTTGAATAGTCTGTGTATCCTCATGATTTATCATAAGAGTTGTTGTTATTCCCTCTTGTCAAGTAAAGAAATCCACTTAGATTGATTGCGAGTTGAATATACCAGACTACTCTTAACCGAACATTTGACAACAATCTATTTGGATCGATGGAGTCGATTGCATACTCCAAGTGACATATTGAAACTTAGACAATTTCTAGTAGGAAGACAGATGGTTATAACCGGTGCTATAGTTATATAAATGAATTTAAAACGTTTTCTTCTTTTTGAGTTCTTCTTTGTTCACGAAAGCAGAGCTAGGCCAATACATGCTATGTAGGAGTCGTATCAGCGTCGTGTGAAATCAAGAACACTTCTAGCAGGAAATAAATCCGAAATGTTTGTTTCATCTTGAGTTGTTTTCCATCGTCCGAGTATTAATGAGTCGTGGTATATGTACGTTTTAATAGCGTAATGCCAACATAGCTTTCAAAGAAACAGGTTTGACAGTTTTTCAATGATTTAAAAAAGTGGCATTCTAAATATATATATATATATATATATATATATATATATATATATATATATATATATATATATATATATATATATATATATATATATATATATATAATTATAATCTTTGCTGAGAAACTTATTAGGAATTGACCTTAATCATGGACACATTCCATGGGCAGATCCAGATGGTCAAAAGGGGAGTGCCCATTTTAATTAAAAGCCCCCAGGTGGCAGGGCGTCTAGTTATTCAAATTGGTACGTTATGGCACACTCACTTGAGACATACACGCACGCACGCGTGCGAGCACGCACCCAAGCGCAGTAGTCCCCCTCTTGCAAGGTAACCACTTCTGTATCGGAATTATCATATGTGTTTTATTTGCTGCATGGCAAGGTGGCTACTGCTGGACACACCCTGGATCTTCCCACCGAAACCTAGCTGTATATCAAACGTCAACGCTACACATTTTTTCATGTTTATTAAAGATAATATTTTGTAATTAATATTAATAAACTAATTCCAAGTAAATATTAGGCTCAAGGCATTCGAGAATTGCTCTAGAGATGCAATGCAACTGGTGCCTGTTTTTACATGTAAGTAAAATACAGTTGTTTCTCGAGTTCCAGGTCGCCGTCTGTCGTTATGTCGCAGACTTTCTCCAGCTCCATTTTCGTCTTGATCGTCACGAACCAGTCGACGAACTCGCGGCCCAGCAGCTCCACCATGGTGTCGTCTACCTGCAGACTGTCGAGGGCCTCTGACAGCGTCGTCGGCAGAGTCGTTGCTGTCGTGTCGCGTTGCGGAGGACATTCGAGGTTGTGGTTGATTCCGTCGAGGCCGGCCGCCACTGTTGCGGCGAGGACGAGGTAAGGGTTGCTGCTGCCGCTCGGCAGGCGGTTCTCGATAAAGGTGCCGCCGGCGTCGACGTTCTTGACCCTGAACGACGTGTTGCGGTCGTCGATGCCCCAGTTGGCCGTGTGCGGCGTCCACAACTGGTGTAAACGGCGGTAACAGGTGACGGTGGGGGAACACAGAGCAGTCAGTGCCCCGGCGTGCTTGACGAGGCCTGCTATCCAGTGGCTGGCCGTCTTCGAGAGATTGTCGTCGCTACTTGAGTCGTAGAAGACATTGTCGTCGCCGTGCCACAAGGAATGGTTAAAGTGCAGGCCGCTGCTCGACGACTCAACGCGAGGCTTTGTCATGAACGTGGCACGCAGACCGCGCTTTTGGAAGAACTCTTTCACGCCTTCCTTTGTAACGACGGCGTCATCAACCGAACGCACACCGTCGGTCGGCCGGCCGACCAACTCAAACTGACCGGCCCCGAATTCGCAGTTGAAGCTCTCGATGTCGATTCCGCTCTGCTGCAGTTGGCCGTCCAAGTCGCACAGATCCGCCTCAGTGTTCGACAGCGCCAGACTGCTGAAGATGTCTGGGCCATCAAACACGGGTTCACCGGCTGAGTCGAACAAGAAGAACTCGTACTCGAAGCCCGACTTGAGTCTGAGGCCGAGAGCCGAGAGACGGTCGAGCTGTGCGCGGGCCACGTAGCGCGGACACTGCAGTTGAGGACGCGGAGACGGTCGCAGCCAGTGCGTCTCACACATGAACTCGTAGACTCGGTGTCGTCCGGCCCCGGCCCACGCCAGTCTCCGGCCGGTGTCCGGCATCGGCCGAAGCAGGGCGTTGCCCAGTTGGGCCTCGATTAGCTCGGCAAGGGGCACGAACTGTGACCGTGGCCCGGTGGCTAGAACACCTGTAGAACACAGGTCACAACTGATGTTACCGTATGCGACAGTGGTGACTATGAGCGCAGATATATATTTAAACAAGGCTGTTCAAGATCAGTGGGCCTTTACATAATAGACTTTTTGATTATCTAACAGTAGAACTTCTTTCTAAGTGGCAGCACGATTGTGAATGTCATGTGTAAATGTAAAGATGTTTGAAAATGAAACTGATAGGATATAACTGTACCTACATTTAGTAATTTCAATTTGATAGATATCCTACAATTTTATTAAATGTAAGTGTGTAAAGAGGAGATGATGGTGTTCATGGAAGCTTGTTTGAAGAATAGTACAAAAGATTTTTTTTGTTCCTGCCAATCCAGTCTCTCGTCAATATATAGATCGAGGCGTAGAAATATAATACAATGTGTGGGCTTAATTACCTTATCAGACATCAACAAAACTGTTTCTTCACTTTGAACAGGGGGGGTCCAGAAAATAACATATTTTGTCGTGGTGTCATCCGCAAATAATACGGATTTATTTTTTTTTACAAAAAACGTTGATCGTTTGTATATAAAATAAACAAGATGGGACCAAAGAGAGACCCGTGGGACACCATACGTACAAATGAATGTTAGCGAGAATAACCTGCAAAACGTTGTAGTTAGTATGTCGCAAGGCAGCGCAACCAGTAAACCATGCACTTAAAGAACTGTGTGCATTCGTGTCTACACACACACCACGCACACACGCCCACATGCATAGGCTGTAGTTTGAGACTGTACCCGAGTAGATTCCCAGCCCATCCCGCAGTATCCGGCTAGCGTGTCTGACGGGCACCGTTTTTCCACGTGGGATGCCATGTATGTCAGCGACAGTGAAACGAACGAAGTCATACTTCGCTGTCAGACTAGACGTGTCCACCTGCATCGAGTCTGACATTTTAATGCCGGCAACTAGGTCACCATTAAACATCTCAAGTTGCGGCATCTGGTGACATAGACTGGTTATTGTACTTGGACCCAGTATTTTTGGTGACCCCAGTATTCGCTAGGTGGCACAACTTGCAACTGTACTTTTTGTGACCCAAGTATAGGCCAGACGATTCAGCTTGCAGTTGTACTTGAGCCTATATAATATATATATATATATATATATATATATATATATATATATATATATATATATATATATATATATATATATATATACATATATAGGCTCAAGTACAACTGCAACTGCTCCTCAAAACCAGGCTGAAGTAGCAAATTTGACATGTCAATATTTATGCATCATTGAAATGTCAACTCAAGAACACTCGCACCAACCACTTACACGCAAACGCACAAACATATGCGCGTGCGCACAATCACGCACGTACCCCAAACCAACACACAAACGAACAAACGCAAGAACGAACGAATGAAAGAAAGAATGTAAGTACGTGTGTACGAACGTACGCTTATAATAAACGACGAAGCAGTGCGAGAAAAGTATATGGCATACTATTTGTCTAATACAACCAGAAAGTATATGGCATACTATTTGTCTAATACAACCAGAAAGTATATGGCATACTATTTGTCTAATTCAACCAGAAAGTATATGGCATACTATTTTCTAATACAACCAGAAAGAGTAAGATCAATATTCTGTTAGTGGTGTAGCGTATATTGTACCTTTTCGATTCGACGGCACCGCCCTGAAGACAGCGCCGAACATCGCCACTAGGAGCGCCACCTTACAATAATCTGCGGCGGGGGCTAACATCAAAGGGCCTGACGAGGAACGAGAAAGGAACAAAACACGGTATTGTACGAGTGCACACGTATTCTATTGCCAGAACGTCATTGATAGGTTGCTTTGTAGTGTTATACTAATAAAGACGTGAATGAATACAGCGCTTACGTCTTAGTGTACTGAAAAAAACTTCGCCGCTTCCTTTCTGCAGGTCGCTGGCTCAACCCGAAATGCAGTCTGGTATGGACGCGTGGCCTAGTCATAAAAATGAAGGTGGTCAGTCGCTACTACTGTCAGAAAACCGCCTCCTCTCACTCGCTGTCTGTACGTCGACCACCAAACCATAGCATAATGGCAGTGAAACATAATGGAAAGTTCTTGCAAATACATACGTGTGCACTCGTACAATACCGTGTTTTGTTCCTTTCTCCTTTCTTCGTCAGGCCCTTTGATTTTCGCCGCCACCGCCGCCGCCGTGGCTACTCCTTACTTCCGATGACCTCTATTACAGGACTCGTTGACCGCTCTTTGACCAGTCCTTTCGTCGCTAGGAGCGCTGACGTCGCTTGTGTAGTACTACAGCCGAGAGGGGCGCTGATATCATGTGAGCAACATTACACCTCTTTCACTATACTCTCACATTGCACATATCAACCGGGTTTTCCCAAAAATCTATTTTAGTAGCCTTCGAAACATGGGCTCCTTTCTTAATCCCTCAGATCAACTTACTAACTACTTGCATACTTTCGTTGAAATTATCGAACTTATTGACTTTGTAATTTTTTTGCTCGAATTTTTACCAGGGTCGATCCAAATAGTTTAGTAATCTGAGAAATGATTTCGTCAAAACTATATAACATATTTGCCGAAACGAGCTGGCATGCCGTTGTGGATACTAGGTTGGATTGGTGTTTTTGCGAAATGGTTCTTAAAATGAGACGAGCGGTAACTTTGAATTGAGGAAAGACATAACACTTTAATGCAAAGCAATACTTCATTCAGTTGTTGTCATGACAACTCTGACAATGATCTCCTGGCAAAAAGAGGACTAGTTTGGTAAACAAGGGCCAAAATATGTTACATATGTTGCGTTTGGATGCATGGCCATATCCAATTAGCAAGCATATGAATAGGTGTATACAAATATATTTTCATTGGCGAGCGAACATTGCAAGATTACGACACTCGAGACGTAAGGTTTTCTAACAGTGTTGCGTAAGGCGTAAGGCGTGTATGACAGGTACATCAGGCTCACCTTTAATGTTTAAAAACATTGAAATAATTAAGCACACATATGTAAAGTTAAAGGCATTGTTGTAACGTTAAAGGCATGCCTTTAAATAATTAAAGGCATGGCTTTAAATTACGATTTTCTTCAACCACAACTATTTTGATTACTTACTCAACGTTTCGACTGCAATCGGAAGCCTTCATCTGGAATTCTGGGCTCGTGACTCGATCTATATCCCACTCGTATCGATTCATGAATGGAGTTGTCTTTTGGATCCATACGGCCTCTTTGATCCATCTTGAGTTTCTGTTACACTCTCTGTCAATCACTTTTGCCCCTCCCAGTTTATGATACAATTGTTTCTGCCTGCATGGTCTGTTATTACAGAGTTATGCTCTATCACCGTTGACACTCTATTCTGTTCCCTCTATTCCCGAATGTTCACGAATGCCTTTAAATAATTAAGCACGCATGTGTAAAGCTAAAGGCGTGAGTGTAACATTAAAACCATACCTTTAAATAATTACTACCATGCCTTTAACTTAACTGCCCACCTGTCTGAGCAAATGAGCGCTGACGTTACAACAGACTTGACAACACGTAGAACAACAACACGGAAGGAGATGATGTGGTTCAAACCCCTACAGGTTTGTTTGATTTAACTAATTTAATTGAAATCATTGATTTAAATCATGATTTAAATCACTCCAAAACAAATTATTGATTTATCATTTTTTTCTCCGGTTTTTTAATCGCTGATTTATATGAATTTAACACAATTATTTGTTAACAAGCATCGAGATATTATGATGTGTTATAATGACCCAGACATCGCTGTCTGCCTGTACATGTATTCTGTGAAGAAGAACGACTGCTTGGAGAACTCATTGACAAGAGTCTTCCTGTTTTACACATAATTTAAATGCAAATGACGGAGCGTTTCCGAATGTATACGTTGCATGGCTACTTTGTCGCACGTTGATATCAGTAGCCGGGTGCCTGTCTAAAGTTTGATTTGGTCCAGACATTGTGTCACCAACCTGCCAGCGAGACGGCAACGTATCGTTACTGTTGCACTCAGTTGCACTATGTACCAATAATAATAGTTTTATTATGCCTTACAGCCATGTTCGATCAATGCGTGCACAGTTCCCTTTATTGACACATATTGTTTAGGGTCTACCTGGTCGCTGGTAATGTCCTTTATCCAATCACAACCGAATTTCTCCAGGCACTTCGATAATACCGGCCTGAAAGAAATTGGGGGTAAGTCTTTGTGGATGAGCGTAGGTGGTCTTACTTTGGGTTTAAGTCAAATGTCGGCGCATTTCCATAGCACGGGCACGGCTCCTACTGCTAAACATCGGGCAGACGGGAGGAGCGAGGAGGGAGGCGTAATGTGTATGTCATCGGGGCCTACTGCTTTATATGCTTTTACTTGCGATATTGGTTTGGCTACTTCGCTGACGATGATGACGTAGGCATCTGGGATCGCGTTGTCAGCTCCCGGTGGTAAGAAGGTACCATCGGGTGACGGCGAGTAAAGTCACTCGACACGGATTTGAAGAAGTCACATATGTCGTTGACAAGAATACCGAGGTTGCCAGAGCAATGGTTATTAGCAAGGCCTTGTAGATTGTCACACTTTACTTTAACATCCATAAGATCTTTCACATTGTTCCACCATTGTTTTGGGTGTTCATTTTCGAGAGACTGGGTTTTCCGTTGTTAGTACTTTCGTTGTAATGATTATAATGTACGTAAGCACCTCACGAGTCTTCGCGCTTGAAATTAATTAAATGAATTGCTTTTAACTGAAGTGTCATTTTATGTTTGTTTAGCGACCCAAGCCTGTACACAAAGGATCCTATTCTGTTACACGAAATAAAACTTAGTATGTGGTGTGATTTGGGATGTTCTCTTGTTGTGGAAATGTTCCAACCCCGGTTAAAACGAGTCAGATGCCCCAGATCGTATGTCCCGTCAACACCCGAGTTGTCGTTTCTTGACCTCTTTTGAACTCGGCCAGTCTCGTCACAGCCGCCATTTGTATATGTCTTAGCATCGACACGCACGGTAAGAGTAAATGAGTGTAGGGACAGAGAGAGGGAGGGAAGTAGGGAGGGAGGGGAGGGAGGGGGGAGGGAGGGGGAGGGAGGGAGAGGGGAGGGAGGGAGGGGGAGGGAGGGAGGGAGGGAGGAGGGAGGGAGGGAGGGGAGGAGGGAGGGAGGGAGGGAGGGAGGGAGGGAGGGAGGGAGGGAGGGAGGGAGGGAGGGAGGGAGGGAGGGAGGGAGGGAGGGAGGGAGAGGAGGGAGGAGAGGGAGGGAGAAACAAAAGAGCGATAGAGTAAGTGCAGCGGACACACACCCATATATACAGACAAACATAGAGGGAAACGAAGGGGGAATTAGATCATGCAGTGTCGAGGAACCTTCAATGGATAAGTGGGTTTCAATGACGGTGGCGCGATTTATCCAGAACGCCATTGTTTATGACCACGCTTTGTAACATTTTATTTATGTACACCTGGGAACTAGCAGAATTGGTACATGCTTAGATTTATTTTAACCTTCGTTAGATTTTTTTATCAATGAGTAATAAAATCACCGTTGATGTTTAAGTGACGTGAAATACATCGCCTCTAGTTATATATTAAGTTAGCAATCTTATTTCACTAAATATAATTCATATATCACAATTCAAATAAAACATTCTACACTGTAAAAGTGCAATATATTGGTCATAGAAAGACTCAGTTCGTAATGGTTTGATTATGTCGCTTTGATGAAACACGTACACGTTATGTCATGTGTGCGTGTAAGCTGTGAGACAAATTGGCTAGTGACGTCATGCTTCGATACTTGGGTATTCTACGTCCACGTCAATGCACAACATCGTGCAATGAATCGCATTCGACTTGCACAAGTTCTTGCAGTCGTCGTTGATAGCGCCCTCGCAGAACTTATGACATTTTACGTGGAGCTTCATGCAACCCGCCATGCAGTCTTTGTCGTACGGAATGCCTGAATGAATCAAATAAGGCATGACGTCACAACATATCTTGGCGGGAGAATCTTGGTGCAACAGTGTTTTGAATTTGGAGCAGTGAATTGTCCGAAAAAGTGTGGAATACTCATTAGAATAAGTATTATTATTACATATATATTGTACATCAACTTATTACAGACATATGTTAGGAAACAGTTTTTGTTAACATTTTTAGTCAGAGGAAGTATTTTAGCGTACGGTTTGTTTACAGTACGATAATTAAGGTAGCACAGACTGCACAGTGAATTTTCATAAATAGTGGACTATTGGTTAGAATAAGGATTACCATTACACATATGTTATACACACACTTGTTATATGCGTATATTAAGAAACCGTGTTTGTTAGCAATATTTTTGAGATAACAATTCCCGAACTCAAATTCAACGAGTGTTAAAAGGGGTTAGTTTAGAGTTCGTAAATTAAATTGGTGTATCAAGCTATCGCTTACATTGCTTCTAGTCTGTATGTCTATATATATATATATATATATATATATATATATATATATATATATATATATATGTGTGTGTGTGTGTTTATATATATATATATATATATATATATATATATATATATATAATATGTGTGTGTGTGTATGTGTGTGCGTGTGTGTGTGTGTGTGTGTGTGTGTGTGCGTGTGTGTGTGTGTGAAAAAGTTAAAAAATTACATAAATTAAATAGATAAGGTAATAGCTGACATAGTTGTGGTAATCAGTTTCGCTAAAAAAGGAATTAACAGCAGAATTAATTTTAGCGTAAGTTGGTTATACACAACAGTTCCTATTGTTTTGTTTACAAAGGGTCCTGCGAATTCGTTAGGTGGCATGTTTTTTTGGCTCACAATTAGCAAAAAAACGATTTACTTAGAGGCCACTAGTACACACAAACCAGTAACAAAATATCCAGAAAACATTTCTGAGGCTGGATATAAATGCGTGTGTTTAAATGCAAGGAGCATAGTAAATACGAACAACGAATTAAACTTTATATTAGCCCTCACATAATTGGTGTAACCGAATCGTGGGCCAACAAAGACATATCAGATGATGAATTAGGACAGGCAGTGTATGTAATGTTTACGAGAGATCGAATAGGAAGAAGCATATATCATTCCTTTCTGTCTCCTTCTGTCCTGTCACCTCTTCTCAGCTAACTCCCAAGCTGAGCTGAGGTTTCCCTAGCATCTCTCTCAGCATATCCCCCCATTTTATCACGCACTATCCCCCCACCAGATCCAGCGGCACAACCCACCTCTTGCTGTGGTAGATGGGAAGGTTTCAAACTGGAAATCAGTACCACAAGGATCAGCATTAGGACCTTCATTATTCTTAATATATTTTTCAATAACTTGGACGATAATATAATATGCAACGTACTGAAATTTGCGGTTGAAGAAGAAGGGGTAATAATGATGCTGGTAAACAACATTTAAAAAACGATGTAGTCAAATTATTTAAATGATCTGCAAAATGGCAGATGTTGTTCACTTTTGGGAAATATAAATGCCTAAGATTGCATGTGACTGATGGCCCATTGAAAATCACGCGATACACGTGATATGATCCCCATCGTGAAATAAAAATTTTACTACTACTATTACCTTACTTATTAATTATGACTGAAAGAACGTGGTGTAACAAACCTGGAGACAAGGCGGTTAAGAGGAGATCAAATTGAAGTTTTTAAGATATTGAATGGGTATGAAAATATTGATCTAAATATTTTTTCTCACTAAAGAAAGATAATAGAACTAGAGGACATGAGGTAACATTAGCAAAGGATCGGTGTGGATTGGATATCAGGAAGCACCCGTTCTCATAGATAACTATCAATGAATGGAACAAATTAACTACGGATTGTGTAACTGCTAGCAGCGTGAATATGTTTAAAAACAAGGTTGACACATATCTTAGGAGGGCGGATTACACGTAAATTAAAAATTGTTGGACTCTCGATAAGCCAATGGCTTCCTTGTCCACTTGCCTTCTGGGCCTTTGGCTGAAATGGCAATCTTATTAAATCTAGTCGCGTTAAATCTTCTAGACATTACTATTAATGAATCGAGTCAACAGGTTTCAATGGATTCGACTCCTCTCGGGATGGACTCAAACACGGGCAGCTTGTGAGTTTGTGAATGGCCACTTGTAGCAGTGCGATCAGCCTCGTTTTGGTGTCAATTTGACATACCCGTTAATTGACCGAATTGTACGCTGACAGAGGTATTAATTAAAATAAATAAATGTAATGAATACCATCGACTTCTCCCTTCGTGCCCGCCCAAGCCGTGACTGTCATCAGCGAAAGTAGGACGGTCAACTAAAACAAAGAAAGTACGTCGCATAACTCACAAAATGGTTTGAACAGATGCTAGTCCGGAAATATGAAATATACACCAGTAAGATACACCAATTGTCGTCAACCGCTCATCTGAATGATTTATCACTTAACCATCTCCGCAATGGAGATCTGTTATCACTTAACCATCTCCGCAATTGGGATCTGCTATCACTTTATCGTCTCCGCAATGGAGATCTGCTATCACTTAACCATCTCCGCAATGGAGATCTGCTATCACTTAAACGTCTGGGCACGGACCGCTGTCAGAATCCACCCGCCATTACATAAAGAGTCCCAATGAAAAAATTAATTGTGCGTTTAGGGTTTATATGTGAGAGCAGAAATTGTGTGAATGAGTGAGTGGAAGTGATGTTTTTGTGCACAGTAGCATCTAAGCTTTGAAATGATGCAATTTGTCAGTACGTATACCAGTTGTGTAAGGACACAGTGGCTGATAGGCAGGATGTACTCATATTTTGGAAACCGGGGAATTTCATGGCAGAAATGCAGGGGCATCATGCGTTGAAGCAATTATTGCGAAAAGGATGTATGTCATTTTCACGAATTTTACACACCAGGTGTCTAAGTGGGTCTGTCATTTGCTGTGAATTTAAAAAAAAAAATTGGACGATAGATTTTCAGTGTAGGCCCAAGAACGTTATAATGGTCGTCTATGGGAAAAGAGACTGTGGTCCGTGCCCGTCTAAGCAATGGAGATCTGCTATCACTTTAACGTCTCCTCAATGGAGATCTGTTATCGCTTAACCGTCTCCGCAATGGGGATCTGCTATCACTTTAAAGTCTCTGCAATGGAGATCAGCTATCACTTTAGAATAAATACTAAGTTTTTGTTATTTTGTATTCCTTTGTTGTGTTTGCTTTGATCAAGGCACTCTTCCATATATTACGTGAACGAGTGGAGCGGTCGGTCACGTCCGAGGATGTTGCTACACGTGCGAGGGTGATGCTACACGTGCGAGACAGTCGGGGAGTCTACAAATGTAACTCATTTTGCAGGGGCATCACTCTTACCGCAAGGCTGTTCATGTTGAGTGATAGGCTTGCCGTCTTCAACGCTTCAACACGCCCTGCAATGTCATCGTAAAAACAACACATTTTATTTCTTATTTCATTTCCTTACGACGTGTAATTTTTCATATTTGTATCATCTGAACGAAGTGAACTTTTCTCCCTATAAATAATACAGCCGTTTCTTCATCTTTTATACATTTGTGTGTGTGTGTATGTGTGTGTGTGTGTGTGTGTGTGTGTGTGTGTGTGTGTGTGTGTGTGTGTGTGTGTGTGTGTGTGTGTGTGTGTGTGTGTGTGTGTGTGTGTGTGTGTGTGTGTGTGTGTGTGTGTGTGTGTGTGCGTGCGTGCGTGCGTGCGTGCGTGCGTGCGTGCGTGCGTGCGTGCGTGCGTGCGTACGTGCGTGCGTGTATAGTTCATCCTTCGGGTGCGAAGAGGAACACGATATTATCTGTCCAAAGTATTTATATTGCGATGGGTCCGAAGATGGCTGTGTTTTCTCGAGACTTTTGCAGTTCACGTCTCCTTTTGGCCTCGCTGACTCTCTTGTGTCCAGGAGGCCAAAGGGAAAGGCCTATTGGGGAGGCCAAAGGGGAGGCCAAAGAGGAGGCCAAAGGGGCGAGCTAGGTATCTACGTTTGACAGTTTTTATTTTATAAATCCGTATCTTGATTTATTTCAACATAGATCATATATACACACACAAACACACACATGCACGTACGCACGCACGCACGCACGCACGCACGCACGCACGCACACACACACACACACACATATATATATATATATATATATATATATATATATATATATATACTACACCAAAAAATTATATAATTTTTGGGGTTGAAATTTGTCGTCACATGCACCTGATTACAACGATGTAGACTACCTACCTGTCTGACTGCCCGAGTGTGTGCCAGGTTTGTCAATGGCAGTTTACCTTCTTCACGCAAACAGCACGTTTAAGCTGACGTCTACGTGACTCCTGGCACGTACACTTGATGACTTTGTTGAGTGGGATCTCAAAACAAAACTTCAACGTTACTTCGACTCCTCATGGTAAGCAGTAGTTGAACTCACGACGAATATGGTCATGTGAACTATTGTTAAACGCTTAGAAACCACATCATACCTTGGACAACACAAGGCGGTTAAACATGAAAACGTGTCTGTTTTGTGTGGATGTGATCATCGCCATTTCAATATGTAATATCGCCTTCTAAGAAATTGCAAATATTCATATTCGGATAAGTTTTCATGACGTACAACATGCAACCTAAACATTTATTTAATTACCGTTACACGAATTAGGAGGGTTTAATGTTGAACATTCACTAATACCTCAATATCCTGAATAGGTATTCGGGGTCATTTAATCGTATCGATGAGATATGGTCATAGCTGACATAGTAACATAATTATTTATTTAAACAAGATTGAGTATAATGCATGTGTCATTGGATAGTCCATGTTGCTTGTACATATGTTTCTCCGAGTGATGTTTGCGATCTGGGTGAATGACACAGAGTAGTACCAAAGCAAATGTTGTCATTTTAGACAATCAATTGAACATAAACAAACGACATGTCTGTTCCGCAGAATTCCTATATGTCCCGTTACTGTGTACCATGTGAGGTAGGACAAATAACCCCTTCGCTGAGACGTATGGAAACAACTGGCACGTTAACACATTGTAATAATTATCACATTAAGTATAACAATCAATTGTATCATGTATTTACATTGTATCATGTGTTGTGGCGTGTGCGCTGCGTGTTGCCACAGTAGAGTTTTCGTGTCTCGTTTAAGCATTTTTTTCCACAGACGTGGACGTGTATTTGTAAATATTTTAGTACAGCGTTTGATGAGAATGACTGATGAATGTCCTAGTGAATGAAAATTTTGTTGAAATTCGTCATATTCTTAATTATTGGCGATTGAACATTGTTTTGGTGAGCGGTCAACCGGATCGGTCGCTACACGCCTACCAGGAATAAACTGCCGAACAAGTTTTCGTCAGGTGCGTCTACCAGTCTACCAGAATGTCGTCAATGCGCGTCCCAAGCGACCTACTTAACACTGCTAACAACTTCAGTGACAATGCGAGCTGGGTTCGTCAATGCATGTGACGACGTTTGGGTGTGTTCCAATTTACTGCATTACTAACTCTATTATGTAAACATATTGACTTTTACCGGATGTCAACTACGGGCCATAGGGGCCAACATTATGAAGACGAACTTAACGGTACCACTCAAAACACTCCTTACTCTTCGATCACTAAATATATGTGCAACTTCCAGACCGCACCGCGGAACTACTGCTGGAAACAAACATTTTCGCCCCATTTCTTCCTTAATAACAGCTGGAAGACGATTAAGAACGAACAATAATGGAATAAATCGTGACCATCGACAGTTTTATGTACAGCACCGAACAGCGGTCAACGCCATGATCACTCGAGTTAAGCGTGCTCACTATGAATCAATGTTGTCATCACTTGACCAGCGGACATGCTTCCGTGTGGACAAAACCCTGCTAAAGCCGCCGAGCACTAGTCGACCGCAATCATCAAGCTCTGAGAAACTGTGCAGTGACTTCGCTACTTACATCGCTGAAAAAACACATGGAATCAGAGTGCAGATCCAGAAGAAGCTGATAAGTGATAAAGAATTTTCTGATTACGTCGTCGATGTTAGCAGCCAACCAGTATCATTATAAACTAAATCGACTACTACCTACGACTGACGAGGAACTGAAGAACATCATCAAATTGTGCCCCTCAAAGACATGCAGTCTGGATGCCTGCCCAACTGAACTCCTGAAGAGAACACTGAAAATCCACATTCCCTATTTGGTGGCCATAGTAAATAACAGCTTCGAACAAGGAATATTTCCTAACACGCTGAGAACTGCAGTTGTGAAACCACTGCTGAAAAGTGACACGATAAATAAAGATCTGCTAAAAACTACAGACCAGTCTCCAACATAGCGTTCATCGGCAAAGTATTAGAGGAAGTTGCAGTCCATCGGCTAACAGAACACCTAACTATGAGTGGACTGCACGAAGAATACCAGTCTGCATACAAGACACTGCACAGTACCGAGACAGCCATGTTGAGAGTAAAGCATGACATTGTTGGAGCTCTTGACAGGGACCATGCCATGATGTTTGTCATGCTAAATCTATCAGCAGCATTCGACACTATCGATCATGCACACTTGTTTAAACTTCTGCAAGATGAATACGGTGTGCGTGGAACGGCACTAGCTTGGTTCCGGACATACATGGAAGACCGCACATATCGCGTCCAGATTGACTCAACAACATCAGAGCATATTCCTCTACAGTGTGGTGTACCACAGGGTTCGGTCCTTGGGCCAGTTATGTTTACTCTGTACACCACGCCAATGCAGCGCATATTCAAAAGACTTGGAGTACATTACCACAAATATGCGGATGACATTCAACTGTGCCGGGCGACCAAGTGGAAACAGTGACGCGACTGACAGACTGCGTTAGGGAAGTTGGACGATGGATGACTCTTCGTATGCTAAAGTTAAATGATGACAACACTGAGATGATTATTTTTATATCAAAGCATCATCCTAAGTTATATGGAGTTTGCTGTATGACCATTGGAGCTGACATTATTTCACCAGTAGACTGCGTATGAAATTTGGGAGTTCATATGGATCAACATCTGACGACGACACATCATGTGACAGCTGTGTGTGCTGCTTGTAATTATCATCTATACAGACTATCATCAATACGCCACTATCTCACAACAGAAGTCACCAAAAGTGCTGTAAACGCACTTGTGATCTCTCGCCTAGATTATTGTAATTCGCTTTTGGTTAACCTTTCGGCAGCACAGATAATTCGACTGCAACGAGCACAGAACAATGCTGCTAGACTAATTACGAGCACCAGTAGGCACGACCACATAACACCAGTCTTAATGGGCTTACACTGGCTGCCGGTAGCAAGTCGAATACATTTCAAGGTGCTAGTGCTGGCGTACCGATGTGTCAATGGTTTGGCGCCGACTTACTTGTCCGAACTGTTACACATACGAACACCTGATGGGCGTCTACGCAAGGACTATGCGCCAACACTGCACCAATGCATCACTAAGAAGAGCATTGGTGAATCTGCATTTGGAACAATAGCGCCTCGACTTTGGAATTCGGTACTTGCAAACATTCGTAATTCCAAGACGCAATTTTAGGAAGTCTTTAAATTCTCACCTTTTTATTAGTCACTTCAAATAAATGTAAATGAAGAGAATATTATGTGACGGACACTATGGACGGATTATTTGTGATATGCATTAATTTTGCATTAGGATTCTCACCAGATGTTAAGATTTTCTAAAGTATTTTAGTTTTTTATTTATTTCTAAATAATAAGGGAGGGAGTAGTAGAAAAAAGACTAAAATCATGGTGTGGGAAGGGGAGGGAGTAGAAGAAGAAATACTAATATCATGGTGGGGGAAGGGGAGGGAGTAGTAGAAAAAAGACTAATATCATGGTGGGGGAAGGGGAGGGAGTAGAAGGAGAAAGACTAATCTCATGGTGGGGGAAGGGGAGGGAGTAGAAGAAGAAAGACTAATATCAAGGTGGGGGAAGGGGGAGGGAGTAGAAGGAGAAAGACTAAAATCATGGTGGGGGAAGGGGAGGAAGTAGTAGAAAAAAGACTAAAATCTTGGTCGGGGAAGGGGAGGGAGTAGAAGGAGAAAGACTACTATCAAGGTGGGGGAAGGGGAGGGAGTAGAAGGAGAAGACTAATATCATGGTGGGGGAAGGGGAGGGAGTAGAAGAAAGACTACTATCATGGTGGGGGAAGGAGGGAGTAGAAGGAGAAAGACTACTATCAAGGTGGGGGAAGGGGAGGGAGTAGAAAGAGAAAGACTAATATCATGGTGGGGAAGGGGAGGGAGTAGAAGGAGAAAGACTAATATCATGGTGGGGAAGGGGAGGGAGTAGAAGAGAAATACTAATATCATGGTTGGGGAAGGGAGGAGTAGAAGGAGAAATACTAATATCATGGTGGGGGAAGGGGAGGGAGTAGAAGAAGAAAAGAGTAATATCATGGTGGGGGAAGGGGAGGGAGTAGAGGAAGAAAGACTAATATCATGGTGGGGAAGGGGAGGGAGTAGAAGAAGAAAGAGTAATATCATGGTGGGGGAAGGGGAGGAGTAGAGGAAGAAAGACTAATATCATGGTGGGGAAGGGGAGGGAGTAGAAGGAGAAAGACTAATATCGTGGTGGGGGAAGGGGAGGGGTAGAAGGAGAAAGACTACTATCAAGGTGGGGGGAAGGGGAGGGAGTAGAAGGAGAAAGACTAATATCGTGGTGGGGAAGGGGAGGGAGTAGAAGAAGAAATACTAATATCATGGTGGGGAAGGGGAGGGAGTAGAAGAGAAAGACTAATATCATGGTGGGGAAGGGGAGGAGTAGAAGGAGAAATACTAATATCATGGTGGGGAAGGGGAGGGAGGAGAAGGAGAAAGACTAATATCATGGTGGGGGGAAGGGGAGGGAGTAGAAGGAGAAAGACTAATATCATGGTGGGGAAGGGGAGGGATTAGAAGGAGAAAGACTAATATCATGGTGGGGGAAGGGGAGGGAGTAAAAGAAGAAATACTAATATCATGGTGGGGAAAGGGGAGGGAGTAAAAGGAGAAAGACTAATATCATGGTGGGGAAGGGGAGGGAGTAGAAGGAGAAAGACTAATATCATGGTGGGGAAGGGGAGGGAGTAGAAGAGAAAGACTAATATCATGGTGGGGGAAGGGGAGGGTAGAAGAGAAAGACTAATATCATGGTGGGGGAAGGGGAGGGAGTAGAAGGAGAAAGACTAATATCGTGGTGGGGAAGGGGAGGGAGTAGAAAGAGAAAGACTATTATCATGGTGGGTGAAGGAGAGGGAGTACTAGAGAAAGACTAATATCATGGTGGGGAAGGGGAGGGAATAGAAGAGAAAGACTAATATCATGCTGGGGAAGGGGAGGGAGTAGAAGGAGAAATACTAATATCATGGTGGGGAAGGGGAGGGAGTAGAAGGAGAAAGACTAATATCATGGTGGGGGAAGGGGAGGGAGTAGAAGGAGAAAGACTAATATCATGGTGGGGGAAGGGGAGGGAGTAGAAGGAAAAAGACTAATATCATGGTGGGGGAAGGGGAGGGAGTAGAAGAGAAATACTAATATCATGGTGGGGGAAGGGGAGGGAGTAGAAGGAGAAATACTAATATCATGGTGGGGGAAGGGGAGGGAGTAGAAGGAGAAAGATTAATATCATGGTGGGGGAAGGGGAGGGAGTAGAACGAGAAATACTAATATCATGGTGGGGGAAGGGGAGGGAGTGGAAGGAGAAATACTAATATCATGGTGGAGGAAGGGGAGGGAGTAGAAGGAGAAAGACTAATATCAAGGTGGGGGCAGGGGTGGGAGTGGAAGGAGAAAGACCAACATGATGGTGGGGGAAGGGGAGGGAGTAGAAGGAGAAAGACTAACATCATGGTGGGGGAAGGGGAGGGATTAGAAGCAGAAAGACCAACATCATGGTGGAAAGGGAGGGAGTAGAAGGCGAAAGACCAATATTATGGTGGAGGAACGCAGCTGTGAACAGCAGAACATTTGGGGAAATGAGAGACGAGTTAGATATGGAGACAAGTCGTCGAGTGGGCAGAAACGAATTCAATGTGTGCTCCGCCCCCCCCCCACCTACACACCCCATAGGGGGTTAAGGGGAAAAGTATGTGAATTACGTCGGTTAGCCTCGTGGTCTAACTGAATGATACTTAGAGAGTTGTCACCACCCGGTTCAGAAGGACCTCGCTTCAAGTGACAGCTTGCATGTTCTGAGTACCTTCTTGATTTAGCAATGTGTTTGTTGTGATTCCCTCTTGTTTCGTCTCAGTCCAAGTAAGTGACAACTTGAATAGTCTGTGTATCCTCATGATTTATCATAAGAGTTGTTGTTATTCCCTCTTGTCAAGTAAAGAAATCCACTTAGATTGATTGCGAGTTGAATATACCAGACTACTCTTAACCGAACATTTGACAACAATCTATTTGGATCGATGGAGTCGATTGCATACTCAAGTGACATATTGAAACTTAGACAATTTCTAGTAGGAAGACAGATGGTTATAACCGGTGCTATAGTTATATAAATGAATTTAAAACGTTTTCTTCTTTTTGAGTTCTTCTTTGTTCACGAAAGCAGAGCTAGGCCAATACATGCTATGTAGGAGTCGTATCAGCGTCGTGTGAAATCAAGAACACTTCTAGCAGGAAATAAATCCGAAATGTTTGTTTCATCTTGAGTTGTTTTCCATCGTCCGAGTATTAATGAGTCGTGGTATATGTACGTTTTAATAGCGTAATGCCAACATAGCTTTCAAAGAAACAGGTTTGACAGTTTTTCAATGATTTAAAAAAGTGGCATTCTAAATATTATATATATATATATATATATATATATATATATATATATATATATATATATATATATATATATATATATATATATATATATATATATAATTATAATCTTTGCTGAGAAACTTATTAGGAATTGACCTTAATCATGGACACATTCCATGGGCAGATCCAGATGGTCAAAAGGGGAGTGCCCATTTTAATTAAAAAGCCCCCAGGTGGCAGGGCGTCTAGTTATTCAAATTGGTACGTTATGGCACACTCACTTAGACATACACGCACGCACGCGTGCGAGCACGCACCCAAGCGCAGTAGTCCCCCTCTTGCAAGGTAACCACTTCTGTATCGGAATTATCATATGTGTTTTATTTGCTGCATGGCAAGGTGGCTACTGCTGGACACACCCTGGATCTTCCCACCGAAACCTAGCTGTATATCAAACGTCAACGCTACACATTTTTTCATGTTTATTAAAGATAATATTTTGTAATTAATATTAATAAACTAATTCCAAGTAAATATTAGGCTCAAGGCATTCGAGAATTGCTCTAGAGATGCAATGCAACTGGTGCCTGTTTTTACATGTAAGTAAAATACAGTTGTTTCTCGAGTTCCAGGTCGCCGTCTGTCGTTATGTCGCAGACTTTCTCCAGCTCCATTTTCGTCTTGATCGTCACGAACCAGTCGACGAACTCGCGGCCCAGCAGCTCCACCATGGTGTCGTCTGCCTGCAGACTGTCGAGGGCCTCTGACAGCGTCGTCGGCAGAGTCGTTGCTGTCGTGTCGCGTTGCGGAGGACATTCGAGGTTGTGGTTGATTCCGTCGAGGCCGGCCGCCACTGTTGCGGCGAGGACGAGGTAAGGGTTGCTGCTGCCGCTCGGCAGGCGGTTCTCGATAAAGGTGCCGCCGGCGTCGACGTTCTTGACCCTGAACGACGTGTTGCGGTCGTCGATGCCCCAGTTGGCCGTGTGCGGCGTCCACAACTGGTGTAAACGGCGGTAACAGGTGACGGTGGGGGAACACAGAGCAGTCAGTGCCCCGGCGTGCTTGACGAGGCCTGCTATCCAGTGGCCGGCCGTCTTCGAGAGATTGTCGTCGCTACTCGAGTCGTAGAAGACATTGTCGTCGCCGTGCCACAAGGAATGGTTAAAGTGCAGGCCGCTGCTCGACGACTCAACGCGAGGCTTTGTCATGAACGTGGCACGCAGACCGCGCTTTTGGAAGAACTCTTTCACGCCTTCCTTTGTAACGACGGCGTCATCAACCGAACGCACACCGTCGGTCGGCCGGCCGACCAACTCAAACTGACCGGCCCCGAATTCGCAGTTGAAGCTCTCGATGTCGATTCCGCTCTGCTGCAGTTGGCCGTCCAAGTCGCACAGATCCGCCTCAGTGTTCGACAGCGCCAGACTGCTGAAGATGTCTGGGCCATCAAACACGGGTTCACCGGCTGAGTCGAACAAGAAGAACTCGTACTCGAAGCCCGACTTGAGTCTGAGGCCGAGAGCCGAGAGACGGTCGAGCTGTGCGCGGGCCACGTAGCGCGGACACTGCAGTTGAGGACGCGGAGACGGTCGCAGCCAGTGCGTCTCACACATGAACTCGTAGACTCGGTGTCGTCCGGCCCCGGCCCACGCCAGTCTCCGGCCGGTGTCCGGCATCGGCCGAAGCAGGGCGTTGCCCAGTTGGGCCTCGATTAGCTCGGCAAGGGGCACGAACTGTGACCGTGGCCCGGTGGCTAGAACACCTGTAGAACACAGGTCACAACTGATGTTACCGTATGCGACAGTGGTGACTATGAGCGCAGATATATATTTAAACAAGGCTGTTCAAGATCAGTGGGCCTTTACATAATAGACTTTTTGATTATCTAACAGTAGAACTTCTTTCTAAGTGGCAGCACGATTGTGAATGTCATGTGTAAATGTAAAGATGTTTGAAAATTAAACTGATAGGATATAACTGTACCTACATTTAGTAATTTCAATTTGATAGATATCCTACAATTTTATTAAATGTAAGTGTGTAAAGAGGAGATGATGGTGTTCATGGAAGCTTGTTTGAAGAATAGTACAAAAGATTTTTTTTGTTCCTGCCAATCCAGTCTCTCGTCAATATATAGATCGAGGCGTAGAAATATAATACAATGTGTGGGCTTAATTACCTTATCAGACATCAACAAAACTGTTTCTTCACTTTGAACAGGGGGGTCCAGAAAATAACATATTTTGTCGTGGTGTCATCCGCAAATAATACGGATTTATTTTTTTTTACAAAAAAAGTTGATCGTTTGTATATAAAATAAACAAGATGGGACCAAAGAGAGACCCGTGGGACACCATACGTACAAATGAATGTTAGCGAGAATAACCTGCAAAACGTTGTAGTTAGTATGTCGCAAGGCAGCGCAACCAGTAAACCATGCACTTAAAGAACTGTGTACATTCGTGTCTACACACACACCACGCACACACGCCCACATGCATAGGCTGTAGTTTGAGACTGTACCCGAGTAGATTCCCAGCCCATCCCGCAGTATCCGGCTAGCGTGTCTGACGGGCACCGTTTTTCCACGTGGGATGCCATGTATGTCAGCGACAGTGAAACGAACGAAGTCATACTTCGCTGTCAGACTAGACGTGTCCACCTGCATCGAGTCTGACATTTTAATGCCGGCAACTAGGTCACCATTAAACATCTCAAGTTGCGGCATCTGGTGACATAGACTGGTTATTGTACTTGGACCCAGTATTTTTGGTGACCCCAGTATTCGCTAGGTGGCACAACTTGCAACTGTACTTTTTGTGACCCAAGTATAGGCCAGACGATTCAGCTTGCAGTTGTACTTGAGCCTATATAATTTTATATATATATATATATATATATATATATATATATATATATATATATATATATATATATATATATATATATATATATACATATATAGGCTCAAGTACAACTGCAACTGCTCCTCCAAAACCAGGCTGAAGTAGCAAATTTGACATGTCAATATTTATGCATCATTGAAATGTCAACTCAAGAACACTCGCACCAACCACTTACACGCAAACGCACAAACATATGCGCGTGCGCACAATCACGCACGTACCCCAAACCAACACACAAACGAACAAACGCAAGAACGAACGAATGAAAGAAAGAATGTAAGTACGTGTGTACGAACGTACGCTTATAATAAACGACGAAGCAGTGCGAGAAAAGTATATGGCATACTATTTGTCTAATACAACCAGAAAGTATATGGCATACTATTTGTCTAATACAACCAGAAAGTATATGGCATACTATTTGTCTAATTCAACCAGAAAGTATATGGCATACTATTTTTCTAATACAACCAGAAAGAGTAAGATCAATATTCTGTTAGTGGTGTAGCGTATATTGTACCTTTTCGATTCGACGGCACCGCCCTGAAGACAGCGCCGAACATCGCCACTAGGAGCGCCACCTTACAATAATCTGCGGCGGGGGCTAACATCAAAGGGCCTGACGAGGAACGAGAAAGGAACAAAACACGGTATTGTACGAGTGCACACGTATTCTATTGCCAGAACGTCATTGATAGGTTGCTTTGTAGTGTTATACTAATAAAGACGTGAATGAATACAGCGCTTACGTCTTAGTGTACTGAAAAAAAACTTCGCCGCTTCCTTTCTGCAGGTCGCTGGCTCAACCCGAAATGCAGTCTGGTATGGACGCGTGGCCTAGTCATAAAAATGAAGGTGGTCAGTCGCTACTACTGTCAGAAAACCGCCTCCTCTCACTCGCTGTCTGTACGTCGACCACCAAACCATAGCATAATGGCAGTGAAACATAATGGAAAGTTCTTGCAAATACATACGTGTGCACTCGTACAATACCGTGTTTTGTTCCTTTCTCCTTTCTTCGTCAGGCCCTTTGATTTTCGCCGCCACCGCCGCCGCCGTGGCTACTCCCTTACTTCCGATGACCTCTATTACAGGACTCGTTGACCGCTCTTTGACCAGTCCTTTCGTCGCTAGGGAGCGCTGACGTCGCTTGTGTAGTACTACAGCCGAGAGGGGGCGCTGATATCATGTGAGCAACATTACACCTCTTTCACTATACTCTCACATTGCACATATCAACCGGGTTTTCCCAAAAATCTATTTTTAGTAGCCTTCGAAACATGGGCTCCTTTCTTAATCCCTCAGATCAACTTACTAACTACTTGCATACTTTCGTTGAAATTATCGAACTTATTGACTTTGTAATTTTTTTGCTCGAATTTTTACCAGGGTCGATCCAAATAGTTTAGTAATCTGAGAAATGATTTCGTCAAAACTATATAACATATTTGCCGAAACGAGCTGGCATGCCGTTGTGGATACTAGGTTGGATTGGTGTTTTTTGCGAAATGGTTCTTAAAATGAGACGAGCGGTAACTTTGAATTGAGGAAAGACATAACACTTTAATGCAAAGCAATACTTCATTCAGTTGTTGTCATGACAACTCTGACAATGATCTCCTGGCAAAAAGAGGACTAGTTTGGTAAACAAGGGCCAAAATATGTTACATATGTTGCGTTTGGATGCATGGCCATATCCAATTAGCAAGCATATGAATAGGTGTATACAAATATATTTTCATTGGCGAGCGAACATTGCAAGATTACGACACTCGAGACGTAAGGTTTTCTAACAGTGTTGCGTAAGGCGTAAGGCGTGTATGACAGGTACATCAGGCTCACCTTTAATGTTTAAAAACATTGAAATAATTAAGCACGCATATGTAAAGTTAAAGGCATTGTTGTAACGTTAAAGGCATGCCTTTAAATAATTAAAGGCATGGCTTTAAATTACGATTTTCTTCAACCACAACTATTTTGATTACTTACTCAACGTTTCGACTGCAATCGGAAGCCTTCATCGGGAATTCTGGGCTCGTGACTCGATCTATATCCCACTCGTATCGATTCATGAATGGAGTTGTCTTTTGGATCCATACAGCCTCTTTGATCCATCTTGAGTTTCTGTTACACTCTCTGTCAATCACTTTTGCCCCTCCCAGTTTATGATACAATTGTTTCTGCCTGCATGGTCTGTTATTACAGAGTTATGCTCTATCACCGTTGACACTCTATTCTGTTCCCTCTATTCCCGAATGTTCACGAATGCCTTTAAATAATTAAGCACGCATGTGTAAAGCTAAAGGCGTGAGTGTAACATTAAAACCATACCTTTAAATAATTACTACCATGCCTTTAACTTAACTGCCCACCTGTCTGAGCAAATGAGCGCTGACGTTAGAACAGACTTGACAACACGTAGAACAACAACACGGAAGGAGATGATGTGGTTCAAACCCCTACAGGTTTGTTTGATTTAACTAATTTTATTTAAATCATTGATTTAAATCATGATTTAAATCACTCCAAAACAAATTATTGATTTATCATTTTTTTCTCCGGTTTTTTAATCGCTGATTTATATGAATTTAACACAATTATTTGTTAACAAGCATCGAGATATTATGATGTGTTATAATGACCCAGACATCGCTGTCTGCCTGTACATGTATTCTGTGAAGAAGAACGACTGCTTGGAGAACTCATTGACAAGAGTCTTCCTGTTTTACACATAATTTAAATGCAAATGACGGAGCGTTTCCGAATGTATACGTTGCATGGCTACTTTGTCGCACGTTGATATCAGTAGCCGGGTGCCTGTCTAAAGTTTGATTTGGTCCAGACATTGTGTCACCAACCTGCCAGCGAGACGGCAACGTATCGTTACTGTTGCACTCAGTTGCACTATGTACCAATAATAATAGTTTTATTATGCCTTACAGCCATGTTCGATCAATGCGTGCACAGTTCCCTTTATTGACACATATTGTTTAGGGTCTACCTGGTCGCTGGTAATGTCCTTTATCCAATCACAACCGAATTTCTCCAGGCACTTCGATAATACCGGCCTGAAAGAAATTGGGGGTAAGTCTTTGTGGATGAGCGTAGGTGGTCTTACTTTGGGTTTAAGTCAAATGTCGGCGCATTTCCATAGCACGGGCACGGCTCCTACTGCTAAACATCGGGCAGACGGGAGGAGCGAGGAGGGAGGCGTAATGTGTATGTCATCGGGGCCTACTGCTTTATATGCTTTTACTTGCGATATTGGTTTGGCTACTTCGCTGACGATGATGACGTAGGCATCTGGGATCGCGTTGTCAGCTCCCGGTGGTAAGAAGGTACCATCGGGTGACGGCGAGTAAAGTCACTCGACACGGATTTGAAGAAGTCACATATGTCGTTGACAAGAATACCGAGGTTGCCAGAGCAATGGTTATTAGCAAGGCCTTGTAGATTGTCACACTTTACTTTTACATCCATAAGATCTTTCACATTGTTCCACCATTGTTTTGGGTGTTCATTTTCGAGAGACTGGGTTTTCCGTTGTTAGTACTTTCGTTGTAATGATTATAATGTACGTAAGCACCTCACGAGACTTCGCGCTTGAAATTAATTAAATGAATTGCTTTTAACTGAAGTGTCATTTTATGTTTGTTTAGCGACCCAAGCCTGTACACAAAGGATCCTATTCTGTTACACGAAATAAAACTTAGTATGTGGTGTGATTTGGGATGTTCTCTTGTTGTGGAAATGTTCCAACCCCGGTTAAAACGAGTCAGATGCCCCAGATCGTATGTCTCGTCAACACCCGAGTTGTCGTTTCTTGACCTCTTTTGAACTCGGCCAGTCTCGTCACAGCCGCCATTTGTATATGTCTTAGCATCGACACGCACGGTAAGAGTAAATGAGTGTAGGGACAGAGAGAGGAGGGAAGTAGGGAGGGAGGGGGAGGGAGGGGGAGGGAGGGGAGGGAGGGAGGGAGGGAGGGGAGGGAGGGAGGGAGAGGGAGGGAGAAACAAAGAGAGCGATAGAGTAAGTGCAGCGGACAGACACACATATATACAGACAAACATAGAGGGGGAAACGAAGGGGGAATTAGATCATGCAGTGTCGAGGAACCTTCAATGGATAAGTGGGTTTCAATGACGGTGGCGCGATTTATCCAGAACGCCATTGTTTATGACCACGCTTTGTAACATTTTATTTTATGTACACCTGGGAACTAGCAGAATTGGTACATGCTTAGATTTATTTTAACCTTCGTTAGATTTTTTATCAATGAGTAATAAAATCACCGTTGATGTTTAAGTGACGTGAAATACATCGCCTCTAGTTATATATTAAGTTAGCAATCTTATTTCACTAAATATAATTCATATATCACAATTCAAATAAAACATTCTACACTGTAAAAGTGCAATATATTGGTCATAGAAAGACTCAGTTCGTAATGGTTTGATTATGTCGCTTTGATGAAACACGTACACGTTATGTCATGTGTGTGTGTAAGCTGTGAGACAAATTGGCTAGTGACGTCATGCTTCGATACTTGGGTATTCTACGTCCACGTCAATGCACAACATCGTGCAATGAATCGCATTCGACTTGCACAAGTTCTTGCAGTCGTCGTTGATAGCGCCCTCGCAGAACTTATGACATTTTACGTGGAGCTTCATGCAACCCGCCATGCAGTCTTTGTCGTACGGAATGCCTGAATGAATCAAATAAGGCATGACGTCACAACATATCTTGGCGGGAGAATCTTGGTGCAAGAGTGTTTTGAATTTGGAGCAGTGAATTGTCCGAAAAAGTGTGGAATACTCATTAGAATAAGTATTATTATTACATATATATTGTACATCAACTTATTACAGACATATGTTAGGAAACAGTTTTTGTTAACATTTTTAGTCAGAGGAAGTATTTTAGCGTACGGTTTGTTTACAGTACGATAATTAAGGTAGCACAGACTGCACAGTGAATTTTCATAAATAGTGGACTATTGGTTAGAATAAGGATTACCATTACACATATGTTATACACACACTTGTTATATGCGTATATTAAGAAACCGTGTTTGTTAGCAATATTTTGAGATAACAATTCCCGAGCTCAAATTCAACGAGTGTTAAAAGGGGTTAGTTTAGAGTTCGTAAATTAAATTGGTGTATCAAGCTATCGCTTACATTGCTTCTAGTCTGTATGTCTGTGTATATATATATATATATATATATATATATATATATATATATATATATATATATATATATATATATATATATATATATATATATATATATATATATATATATATATATATATATATATATATATATATATAATATGTGTGTGTATGTGTGTGTGTGTGTGTGTGTGTGTGAAAATAAAAAAATTACATAAATTAAATAGATAAGGTAATAGCTGACATAGATGTGGTAAACCGTTTCGCTAAAAAAGGAATTAACAGCAGAATTAATTTTAGCGTAAGTTGGTTATACACAACAGTTCCTATTGTTTTGTTTACAAAGGGTCCTACGAATTCGTTAGGTGGCATGTTTTTTTGGCTCACAATTAACAAGTATATCATTGTCAAAATTATATTCAAAAATAAATAATCCAGTTATTATGTTCTTTTTAACACAAAAACAGTTTTATTCAAAGCTAACGTAGCAAGGTGAAAATACCATAAACATCATTAATCTAATACAATCTAAATTCTGTGATGGCGTCGTCCAAACGGCAGGTAAAGGTCACCAGGCATTTAGTGGGCGGGATTTGTAGCATCTGGGTAGGATTCGACCAGGCCGGGTGTGAAAAGTCCTGGGCTGAGATGTAGGCGGATATATTTTATTTTGAGTGTAGGGGATGTGCGATGATGAAGGGACTAGAGGTGGAGATGGAACGGCTGAGGCAGCTCGTTGTGGCATTGGTGGGAAGGGAAGACATGGGTTGTGTCAGTGGTTCCGGTGGGGGACTTTGGATGATAAAGTGGAGGAAGACGATGAGAGAGGAGCTAGGGAGAGTTCACCTCAGCCTGTGAGGAGGCTGAGGAGAGGTAAGGTGATAGGACAGAAGGAGACAGGACGGAATGAGATAAGTCGGAAGGAGACTGGACTTAAGGAGACGGGGTGGAAGGAAACGGGAGGGAAGACGATGGGAGGGAAGGAGACGGGATGGAAGAAAGCAGGAGCGAAGGAGATGGAAGCGAATGAGAAGGGAGCAAAGGAGACGGGAGGGAAGGAGACGGGAGGAAAGGAGACGGGAGTGAAGGATACGGGAACGAAGGATATGGGAGGAGAAGGGAGGGAAGGCTACGGGAGTGAAGGCACCAGAAGTGCAAGATAGCCAGGAGACGGGAGGAAAGGGTAACATGTTGATGACCGACAGGGAGATTGACAACATGCTGCTAAGTGAAGCGCCTGCGGGACAAAATGGGACGGGAACGAAGGAGATGGGAGGAGACGGGAGGGAAGGCCACCGGAGCGAAGGCACCATGAGTGCAAGATAGCAAGGAGACGGGAGGGATAGGTGACATGTTGATGACCGACAGGGAGATTGACAACATGCTGCCAGTTGAAGCGACTGCGGGACAAAATTGGACGGGATCGAAGGAGTTGGGATGAGACGGGAGGGAAGGCTAGGGATCCGATGCAAGAGCTGCTCTGATGTAGTGACAGAGGGGTGACGACGAAAGCAAGGGTTGTTTGGGATTCGATAGTCAGGAAGACTGCCAAGCACTAAACAAGGGGGACGACGAGGTGGTTTGCTTTTCAAAAAAAAATAGAGGTTATCACAGAGAGGTTGGGTCCGGGGAAGGGAGGTTCTATTTTAGTACACGTAGGGACTAACAACGCGGAGAGGGAGGGTACAACTGCCATAGTTAGGAAATACAGACAGTTAGTTAGAAGAGTTTTGAGCTGATAATTCTGTCAGGGATTTTACCCGTATTGGGAAGCTGGGGACACGGATATATCAATTGCCGGAGGATGGCAATTAACACTTTAGTTCAACGGCTATGTAGGGAAGAGAAAGTTGGATTTGTGGATTTGTTGGGATGTTTTGTTGGGAGGGCTGATATGTTCATGAGGGATGGGCTTCACCTAAGTGGAAAGGGTAGAGCAGTGTTTACTGGTGAACTATCAGAGGCAGTCGACAGTGGCTTGGGAAGCAAAAAAAAATCGATCTTCACTAAAGCTCTTTCTGATCATTAACCATACTTCCTATTCATGGATATCAATCTAAAAACTAAACTTCCTCCTAAATTCGTAACAGTAAATTTGCAAAATCAAGTAGCAATGCATAAAATAAAAAATGAACTAAACTATGAGAAAATCTACAGCAAACTAAATAAATGTCCTAAGGCTGATTCCAATTTAAATTACAACATAATACATGAAGAAATTATGCGAGCAAAGCATAAGTACATGCCAATAAAAATAATATCGTAAAAAGGATATAGATACGCTTGAACGAATACTGATGAGAGCAACTGAAAGAAGATGGTTTAACAACTATAGAGACAAGGAGATTAAGAGGGATCAGATTGAAGTTGTTAAGAAATTGAATGGGTATTAAACTATTCATAGAAATATGTTTTTCTTACCAAAAAAGATAGTAGAACCAGAGGACATGATGTAAAATTAGTAAGGGATCAGTGTAGATTGAGTATCAGGAAGCACTCTTTCTCATAGAAGACAATAAATGAATGGAACGAATTGTCTACGGATTGTGTAATTGCTAGCAGCGTGAATATGTTTAAAAACAAAGTTGCCATATATCTCAGGAGGGCGGGTTACACGTAGTTGAACATTGTTGGCCTCTCGGTCAGCAAATGGCTTCCTTGTCCACTTGCCAATGGCAATGGTTTCCAAAATCAAAATGGAAATGTTTTGGCATCCAAAATGCAAATGCAAATGTTTTGATTCAAATGCAAATGTATTGGCTTCCAAAAATAGAAAGGCAAACGCGGTATTTTAATTTGAAACCAAGCCTGCTTGTAATGTGGGCCTTTGGCTTGGATGGCACATCTTGTTAAATCGTGTTGTACGGAATGCTTTCATGGACTCGGTGGATAGATGTATCCAAACAAGATTTAACAAGATTTAGCGAGACTGTCATCCAAGGCAAAGGCCTAAATGGCAAACGAGCAAGGAAGCCACTGGCTTACCGAGAGTCCTTTTTCTCATCTATGTGTAACCCACCATCATGAGATATGTGTCAACCTTGTTTTCAAAAATATTCACGCTGCTAGTATTTACACAATCTATTTATAATTTGTTCCATTAATTTATTGTCCGTTGTGAGACCGAGTACTTCCTGATATCCAATGTACACTGATCTTTCACTAATGTTACCTAGTGTCCTCTAGTTCTACTACCTTTCTTGAGAGGAAACACATATTTCTATCAATATTTTCATGCACATGCAATATCCTAAAAACTTCAGTTTGATATAATCTTAACCTCTTTGCTTGTAGGGTTGTTAAACCACATTTAGGTGTTCTTCATAACTGTGGTTTCTCAGTTGTGAAATAATTTCAGATGTTCTCCTCTATATTCGTTAAAGCATATATATATCCTTCTTACGGTATGGTGTCCAGGTTTGCATACAGTATTCTAAATGAGCCCTAACTATTGCAATATACAAAGGTATAATTAGCTCTTTTCTCTATGTGTTATATTTCGCTGCAACATTATGAAATCAGAGGTGGAGGAGAGGAGGTGGTGGTCAAATAAAGTTTCTAAATATCGATGAATTTCAAAACCAGAATGGCAGCGCCTGGCCACCCCAGCGGTCAACAGGTGCGTGCGGTGGACGATACCACTCGCCTGGTAGCAGGGGTGGTAAGGTTGCATTAATAGTACATTGGTATTCCAACCATCTACCACAGAAACATAAACCACTTTTTTACTGTGCTAAAAATTACATTTATGTTTCCTGTGGTGTCGGATGCGTAGAGAGACGTTGGTCTAGCTTCAAGGCCGCAGCTTGTTTGATGTAGGAATAAGGGAGGCGGATACTTATGTAAAGGTTGGTAAAGAGCACATTTTAATGCCAGGTTGTATGCATCACAAATACACCAGTAAACATAATAATTGTACATACAAGTGGATTATAACCAGTTACTGATGTACCCAATTAAACAACAGTGTATGCACACAACCAATCAAACTGGTAATCACCATAATACATCAAAGATGAGGGGCTACCTACCACAGGCACTACTCCATAGAGAGAAGTGCCACCCCCATAAGGCTTTCATATATATATATATATATATATATATATATATATATATATATATATATATATATATATATATATATATATATATATATATATATATATATATATATATATATATATATATATATATATATATATATATATATATATATATATATATATATAGATATATATATATATATATATAATAAATAAATATATATATATATATATATATATATATATATATATATATATATATATATATATATATATATATATGAACCCTCCACATAGTTTGATTGCTCGCTATTTTTCTAATAGCTTCCTTTGACAAGTGTTTCTTTCTAGACCGTTTTCATTGTTTTTTTTTCAAAGGAACAAATTGTTCAATTATACTCTCAATTTTATATTTTAGAATGATCGAATATTCAATTGCTGTCTTGTTTCTCAGCATGTCATTCCAAGCTTTGCTAAGAATTTTGTCATATTTTTATGTTTACATTTGTGGAATTTCTCGAGTATTTGATAATGATAATTGTTACCCAATGGTTCATGTATTTTTACATTGTCCACTAATAATTTTTGTGAAAAAAAATTAGAATTTATTCATTTAACTTAATAATTTATACAAAAAACTGTTTGTCCTCACCCCATGTACTCTCTACACATTGTATGTGTTCGTGGGTAATATATCCCATTACAATACATTCCCCTTTAACAAGATTTAACAAGATTTGCCATCCAAGCCAAAGGCCCAGATGGCAAGTGGACAAGGAAGCCATTGGCTTATACAGAGTCCAACAATGTTCATCTACTTATAACCCGCCCTCCTGAGATATGTGTCAACCTTGTTTTTAAACATATTCACGCTGCTAGCAGTTACACAATCTGTAGACATTTGTTCCATTCATTTATTGTCCTCTGTGAGAACGAGTGCTTCCTGATGTCCAATCTACATTGATCCTTTACTAATTTTACCTCATGTCCTCTAGTTCTGCTATCCTTCTTGAGTGAGAAAAACATATTTCTATCAATATTTTCATACCCATTCAATATCTTAAAAACTTCAATCTGATCTCCTCTTAACCTCCTTGTCTCTAGAGTTGTTAAACTACATTGTTTCAGGCGTTCTTCAAAACTAAGGTCTCTAAGTTCTGGAATCATTTTAGTTGCTCTCCTTTGTATGCGTTCAAGCGTATCTATATCCTTCTTACGATATGGTCTCCATGCTTGTATACAGTATTCTAAATGAGGTCTAACTATTGTTTTATAAAGAGGTATAATTAACTTTTTCCCTTGTATGTTATGTTTCTTCTAATCAATCCAAGAATTTGATTACCCTTTGAAGCTGCAATACCACACTGCTCTGAAACTTTCATATCAGCGTTTATTGTAACTCCTAAGTCCTTTTCTTTTACAGTAGTACCCAGAGCAGTATCTCCCATTTTATAGTTTACATTCAAGTTCCCATGTCCTGTATGTAGGCATTTACATTTCCCAAAATTGAACAGCATCTGCCATTTCTCAGACCATTTCACTAATCTGTCTAAATCGTTTTGTAAATGTTGTTTATCACCATCAGTATTAACTTTTCTAAACAGTTTTGTGTCATCCGCAAATCTGAGTATGTTACTTGTTATACTGTCGTCCAAGTCATTGATATAAATTAAGAATAATATTGGTCCTAATACTGATCCTTGAGGTACCCCACTCAAAACCGAATTCCAATTTCCAATTTGAAACTTCTCCATCTACTACAACTCGTTGTCTTCTGTCAGTCAGCCATTGTTCTATCCAGTCAGTTATGCTATCCCCGATACCATGGGCTTTTCATTTAAGTAGTTATCTTTGATGTGGCACTTTGTCAAAAACTTTCTGAAAATCTAAGTAGATAATATCTGCTGGCGATCCCACGTCTATCCACTTAGTGATTTTTTCCAAAAAACATAACATATTTGTTAAGCATGACCTCGCTTTAAGGAATCCATGTTGAGATGAATTTAATAATTTATGCTTAACGAGGAAGTCCACCATATGGTCTTTAATTAACCTTTCTAATAATTTACAAATAACTGACGTTAAACTCACTGATCTGTAATTCTCTGACTTATTTCTCGAACCCTTTTTAAATAATGGTATGATGTTTGCTTCTTTCCGTTCAAACGGAACAACTCCCTCTTTTAATGAAAAGTTGAATACTCTTGCAAGTGGTATACTGATTTGTTCTACTGTTTCCATTAGTAATTTGGGGGGAATCCCATCCACTCCCGGTCATTTGTTATCCTTCATTGCCTTTATTTTCTTAGCTACCAATTCTGGAGTTACAACTAACGGACCTAAATAGTCAGATTTAGCCCCCTGAAATTTAGCATCAGCAACTGGTAATGAACTAATATCTTCTTTGGTAAACACTGAACTGAAGTAACCATTTAGATCTTCCGCCATTAAAAACTCACTTTTATGTTTGGAATAAGGTAAACTAATACAATAGTTAATTTTTAATTTCCCTCCTGTGTCCTCGTTACAATTGACACTAGTAACAGCGCAGTTATTCGCCTTCTGATATCATCTTGACCCTTCCTGTGAAAAGACAGATTTGTTACCCTGAATAAATAACATTTAATAAATAAATGTAACAAATATCATCGACTTCTCCCTTTGTGTCTAACTAAGCCATGACTGTCACCAGCAGAAGTAGGAAGGTCAACTGAGACAAAATGCACGTGATACGACACACGAAACGGTGTGAATAGATCCAAATATCCAAGCAAACGATCAACTGAAATGCAAAAACAAGCTAATTCAAACGTGTATAAATAAATTAATTGATTTCAGCAAAATGTACTTAACATTGTTTGCAATTATTTTGTTGAAAATGGGGCACAAAGAAGTATAATACTTATGCCAAAAAAATACTACTTATATCCATTCATAATTATAATAACATATAAATGTTTGATTAAACATAACATAATTACGGTATGCAAGTGTTTGATTATTATTACACATAAAAAACGCAGCAATATAATTTTTTTTTTAATATTCGTTGCAGATCGAAAACAATAGTTTGACAAAGTCTCCTTCATGAATCATTAGATGAAATGTAGTCAACATCGACCACAACGGTGATGCAGTCGTGGTCAGGACAGATAAACTACAAACAATAGTGAAATCGTATTGGACAGTATAATTGTCCTGACATAGCTGTTACTATGTGATGTTCCGTACATTTGCCTTTTCATACAGAAAACAATAAACGAACATTTTGGCCAAATTTTGCTTAAGCAGTTTTACTACTTGTGGGTCAAACATTGAACATTGTCAAAATTTACTTGGTGAAGTATTCCTTGACCAACTCTGGTTTATGAAAAGCAGACTGCAAACATCGACTAAATCCGTTGCCAAAGGCGTTCAACATAATGATTAATTTGTCTCTGTAACTAAATACGTTGTTTCTTTTGTGTTTTAGTGGGTTTGCTTTCTATCATCTGCACGAAGTTAATTTCTCTCCCTATAAAAATACAGCCGTTTGCTCATCCTCTATACATTAATGTAGTTGTGTATCTAGGATCTCCCTAAGGGGCAGGTTAAAGGGGCGACCAAGGGGGAGGCCTAAGGTGGAGACCAAAGGGAGGCCAAAAAGGAATCCAAAAGGGAGGCCAAATGAGGGGGGGGGGCAAAAACAACCTAAACATTTATTGATTTACCATCTGACGAATTACGAATATTTACTTTGGAGCATTAACTAATAACTCAATATCTTGAATAGAGATTCAGGGGTTATTTTCTCGCGTCGATGGGACATATGGTTATAGCTGACATAATAACATATTGTATCATTATTTCATCAAAATAAGAATACTAAGAACACTTCTGTCATTGGTTAGTCCATACTGCTTGTACAGGTGTTTCTCCGAGTGATGTTCGGAAAAAAAAGCCCAAGTATAATTGCAAATTGCAAAAATATCCTACGCCTAGCACCACGGTTACCGAACAATCGAAGCTTATGCCAAAGCATTCATGCATATCGACTACATACATCAATGTCACGTAGTCACCAGAGGGCGCAACTTGAAATTGTACTCGGTCCCCTCTTTTTTATGTTATATATGAACGATCTACATTTTGTCAAAAAACGTAAATCGATATTATTTGTGGATGACACCACTGTGTACATTAGTGGAAAACTGACTAATAATCTATACAAAAACATGAACAGAGAACTCGAGGTCTTGACTGACTGGTTTTATCTTTAAATGTGTCTAAGGGAAAATACATGTTATTTTCTAGATCCCCTCGTGTTCAAAGTGAAGAAACAGTTTTGTTGATGTCTGATAAGATAATTAAGCCCACACATTGTAATCCATTTCTAGGCCTCTATATTGACGAAGAACTTGATTGGCAGAAACACAAAAAAATCGTTCGTGCTATTATTCAAACAAGTTTCCGCGAACACTCATATCCCCTCTGTATGTACATAACTGTTGGGTATGTTTACCGGTGTAAAAGAAAGACACGGATCAAGGTCCAATTCTTGTCGATGAAACGACAAGGGTTCAAGTAATTAAATTACAAAGGTTAAAGCAGACGCTAGTGCACTCGTTGCTTAGCAACGGATAAGGAGTTGTCTGTATTTAAAAGCCTCTCTGTTCTAAAGGTTGAAGACTTACTTAAACTACAGATACACCATTGTATTATTAACTCATGCACAAATAATTACCAGCATACTTACAAAACTGGCCGATAAACCAAAATACACACATGCACAATCATCTCACGCTTAAACAACAACAAAATAATCACATTTAGAACATAACACGAATATGAATATAATAAATATAATTTACCTCATATCATCAACAATACTCCAGACATTTTAAAAGATAAGGTGACCACACACAGCTTACAGGTATATATATACTTTATGCTAAACATTCTATTATAAAAAGCTATTAATTCATATGCACTGGTACACTTCCACGCATGGTCAATAATAAATAATTAATCCAGCCATATATGCTAACATTCATTTACATAAGCGGAAATATACAATTAATTCATTAAAAACGCACCAGCGTGGCTCCTATGAGAGCAAATTCTTTAGTCTAAATAGGAGTCTCCCAAATACACTTTGTACTAAATATATGCGCCTACATACCTAATGTACACATAATTAATTGTTTTAATGTACTATTTATTGTTACTGTAATATTATGTACAAATGAATCAAGAAACAAATTTGTATGTCTGTCTGTCTGTCTCTATGAAATCAACAAATGTGTGCTTTATTGAAAAAGTGTGACTGTATTATATAAGCAAGCATGGAATTGTATAGCTATCTGAAGAAACAAACACATGGATGCGTTATATACGCAAGCATCATGGATACGTGCTTTATTGAAAGAGTGTTATATAAGCAATCATCACGTGGTTTATTGAAACAGTGTTATATAAGCAAGCATTGTACATACTAGTTAAGCAGTCTCAAAAGTAATAAGGGGTTTTCATAAATATATAAGGGGTCGTCTCAAAAAAGTTAGGAATCGTCTGTAAAAAGATCAAACATTAAAGGGTGTCGTCCCAAAATGTAAGGAGTCGCCTCAAAAATAAATAAATAATAATTTTAGCAAGTTGTCAGATAAACCCATGTATTCTAGTACACAATTAGAATACATGGTCACTGCACCCGCAGTACACATCTAGAATACATAGTCACTACACACTTAGTACACAGCTAGAATTCAAAATATTCGCTGTATCCCCAGTACACAACTACATAATCATTACAACTCCAGTACACAGTTAGAATACATAGTCACTACAATTCAAGTACACAGTTAGAATACGTAGTTGCTGCACTTCCAGAACACAGCTAGAATACATGGTCATTTCATCCTCAGTACACAACTATAATACATAGCCACTATTCCAACAGTACACATCTAGAATACATAGTCACTCTACCCGCAGTACACTGCTGCAATTCATGCATCCTCAGTACACATCTAGAATACATTGTTACTACAACCTCAGTACACAGTTAGAATGCATATTTACTGCACCCCCACAACACACCTAGAATACAGGGTCACTACACCCTCAGTACACAACTATAATACAGAATCACTGTTTCCACAGCACAAAGCTACATAGTCACTATAACTCCACTACACAGTTAAAATACATAGTTACTGCACTCCCAACACATAGCTAGAATACATAGTCACTACACCCTCGGTACACAACTAGAACATATAGTCACTCCTATTTTTAGACGACCCTTCATTTATATTGGATGTATACTGTGGGTACAGTGACTATATATTCTAGTTGTATACTCTGGAAAAGTGGCTATGTATATGCAGCAACACCATCGCCGCCGCCGCCGCCGCCGCCGCCGCCCCCGCCGCCGCAGCCGCAGCCGCAGCCGCAGCCGCAGCCGCAGCCGCAGCCGCAGCCGCAGCCGCAGCCGCCGCCGCCGCCGCCGCCGCCGCCGCCGCCGCCGCCGCCGCCGCCGCCGCCGCCGCAGCCGCAGCCGCAGCCGCAGCCGCAGCCGCAGCCGCAGCCGCAGCCGCCGCCATCAAGACCAACAACCAGCACCGCCATCACGATCAACAACAACCCATTTGGTGATGGTGTTCCATATCAGGCCGCATTCTTTCATCTCCTTCTCCAGTGTTCGTCTCCATATTTCTTTTGGGCGACCACGTCTCCTTTTTCCATCTGCTGTGCAGCATAAGGCGGTCTTGGGCAGTGCGCCAGGTGACATTCGGCACACGTGTCCTAGCCATCTCCATCTTCTCTTCTTTATCTGTGTGGCCAAGGATGTTCCATCTGTTTTGCGGTGCAGCTCTTCATTAGTGATGGTGTTGGGCCAATCTCAGTTGCTTGGATTTCCAGACGGGCTTCAGCATAGCGAAGGTCTGACTTGCCTTTCTGATCTTAGCCGTGGCATCTTTTGCAGAGTCTCCATCTGTTGTGATTTTGCTTCCCAGGTATCCTGAACGTCTTCCAAAGCATCACTGTTGTTTATGTTGTTTATGGTGATGGGGTTAACTGTCTTGTTGTTGATCCTCGTCAGTTTGGTTTTTGCTGTGTTGAGCTTTAACCCAATCTGTGGTGCTGTTCTTGTGAGTTTGTCCATCTTTTCTTGCATGTCCTTGTGCCTGTTGGACAGCAGTCCAATGTCATCTGCATAGTCCAGGTCTTCCCAGATCGAGGTAAGTGTCCATCTGATGCCTCTGTTTCCATTTGTGGTGATTTCTATCATCAGCCAGTCGATGGCAAGGGTGAAAAGAAATGGTGAGAGAATGCATCCCTGTTTTACTCCGGATTTTACGCTAAAGCTGTCTGACATGTAACTGTTACAGGCGACTTGACACTGGACGTCTGTGTAAAGTATCTTGATCACATTTACCATCTTCTGTGGGATCCCGTAGTGACGTAGTATTCTCCAGAGGGATTCTCTGTGAAGGCTGTCAAAGGCCTTTTCAAAGTCAATGAAGGCAATGTAGATCGTACTGTTCCATTCCGTGCTTTGTTCCGAAATCTGCCGTAGCGTGAAAATGTGGTGGATGCATGACTTTCCTCTTCTGAAACCGGCTTGTTCCTGGAGGAGGATTGTATCAGTCGCTGCTGATATTCTTTTCAGGATTATGCGGCTGAAAATCTTGCATGTCATTGATAACAAGGTTATGCACCGCCAATTGTTACAGTTCCCCAAGTCGCCCTTCTTTGGTAGCTTGATAATTGTGCCTGTCTTCCAATCATTTGGTGTGTCTTCTTCATCCCATATTCTCTGGAATATCTGACAGAGGATTCTGGGTGTTTCTTGTTCATCTGCTTTCAGCATTTCTGCGCAGACACTGTCGCTTCCTGGTGCTGTTCCATTCTTCTGGGCTTTAATGGCTTCTCTGACTTCTGCTTCTGTGATTTGGTTGAGGCTGATTTCAAGGTCATCTGCTGCCTCCGGGATGTCTGCAAGTCTGGGTGGATCTGCACGATTGAGAACCTATTGGAAATGCTCCTTCCATCTCTCTATCTTCTCTTTCTCGACTGTGATTATCTTGCCATCTGCATCTATCAGTGGGAGATTCTGGTTTGGACCTGTATCTCCTTTCAGCTTCTTGGTTATTTGGTAGAGTGACTTCATATCCTTTCTTCTTGCTGCTGCTTCTGCGTTTTCTGCGAGGTTTTCAATGTAAGTGCGTTTGTCTACTCTGGTACTCCGTTTTACTTCTATGTCTTTTTGTGAGTATTCTCTTGAAAGTTTTTCTTTGAGTCTTGGGGACTTTGTGGTGAGCAGCTGTTTCTTTATTCCTTTCCTTTGGTCTATTTTGTCCCAAGTTGATGTGGAAATCCACTGCTCTTTCTTTGCTCTCCAGTAGCCTAGCGCTGCTTTCCCTGCTAGCTCCATGGCCATGTTGAAACTGTGTATAGTCATCCCTGTTTCCTCCTGCAGAATACCAAAACTGTTCTTCAGAGCAATTGTGAACTGTTGCTTGGTTTCTGGGTTTTGTAGCTTGGTGGTATCAAAACGCTCTTTCTTCTTCTCTCCTGTCTTTGCCTTTCTCAGTTTCAGAGCAAGTTTTCCTATCAACAGGTTGTGGTCGCTACCAACATCAGGTAGTCTCCTTGTTTTGACGTCTTGTACAGAGCGTCTCCATTTTCCATTTACAAGGATATGATCAATTTGACTCTCAGTTCTGCCGTCTGGGGATCTCCATGTCAGCTTATGTATTGTCTTATGTTGGAAGAGTGTCCCTCCAATCACGAGGTCATTCTCCCCACATATGTCACACAATCTGCTGCCGTTATCAGTCATTGTACTTGTTCCGTGTTTGCCCATGATCCTTCCCTGTTAGTGTTGTCGCTCCCAACTCGTGCATTGAAATTTAGTTGCGTGGGCGGATCCATGAGTTGTCTATCAGGTGTTTTTCATCACATCACAATTAGTTATCAAAACACCGCGAGGTGGCGCCATCGTGCGCCTGTTTATTTTATTTTTACTTAGTTTACTAAGGCACTATTTTCGATGGCCGAGCCATATGATATCAATCATACAACATATATTTAAATGTGTCCATAGGATTAAACAAATAAAATCATAACATAAAATAAAATAAAAACAGAGAATATTTAAAATTGTGGTTTTGCACTCAAATATTTTGTGTAGCGAATTCTTGAAGCTTGCAACAGACTAGTTGTTTTGAATGTTCTGTGGTAAGTTGTTCCATAACTTGAAACTGGACACTATATATATATATATATATATATATATATATATATATATAATAGAAAGCTAAAACAATATCGCTATGATCATACAGCAGCAAGTGTAATATTTATGTAGCGACTTCTTGAAGCTTGCAACAGACTAGTTGTTTTGAATGTTCTGTGGTAAGTTGTTCAATAACTTGAAACTGGACACTATATATATATATATATATATATATATATATATATATATATATATATATATATATATATATATATATATATATATATATATATATATATATATATATATATATATATATATATATATATATATATATATATATATATATATATATATATATATATATATATATATATATATATATATATATATATATATATATATATATATATATATATATATATATATATATATATACATATATATATATATATATATATATATATATATATATATAATATATATATATATATATATATATATATATATATATATATATATATATATATATATATATATATATATATATATATATATATATATATCTATATATATATATATATATATATATATATATATATATATATATATATATATAATAGAAAAGCTAAAACAATAAAACAATATCGCTATGATCATACAGCGGCAAGTACAATATTTGTGTAGCGACTTCTTGAAGCTTGCAACAGACTAGTTGTTTTGAATGTTCTTTGGTAAGTTGTTCCATAACTTGAAACTGGACACTATAATATATATATATATATATATATATATATATATATATATATATATATATATATATATATATATATATATATATATATATATATATATATATATATATAATACAAAGCTAAAACAATATCGCTATAATCATACAGCGGCAAGTATAAGCTGGTGATGTGATTCGTATAAGCCAACGTCTCTACATTGGCCAATTTTAACGCCGTGAAAACGTTTATGCAGTTTATTACTCAAGGCATCCAGTTTAAGAGCTTAATAAATTTCACACCGTAACATTATTGTCCATTTTGTCAATAACTAATATTACAATGTAACATGTGAATAACATGATAAAATAGTGATGTAACACGCTACACCTATCCACAACAACAAAAACTATTTTTTTTAATGTTGTGTTCACATAACAGCGTGTTTAAGCCAAAGTCTCTACATGGGCATACAATTAACGCCGTGAAAAGGTATGAAAAAGTTTATGCAGTGTACGTGCACAAAACGTCCTTTATAAAATCTTAATCAATTAAAAAAGCTGCCCTTCCGTTGGCCGGGCATCTCTCAGGTGTGCCTTGCTGAACACGTGTTGTCTGTAAATTTGATCACCCAACCGAAACGAGTAGCAACAGAGAAAAACGCACCATATGTAAATCTTTCATAACACTGTCCAGTCACATCATCGCACTCTCCATCTTCAAGCAGAGCAGCCCTTGCCTAAACAAAAACCAAACAACGTCTAATTTCACTTTAAACCACACACCTTTTCTCCAGTCGACGAAAAACGTCAGCACGCGGCGGCCATCTTAGACAGTGGCTATTTGAAGCAAGGTGCAGCGACATAGCCGTGGGGGCAGCTGTTGCAACAAGCTAACAGTGTCGCCCAATCTGTATAAATTTCTTCTCATCTGCCCTCGAGCGATGTAGGGGGAGATAAGGTATGGCATAGTCCTCACCGGAGATATATGACCTGCAAACTTCGGCCCATGTCATCGTTAAGAATTCCTTCGTTAATCTTTCGATGTCCAGACCAACTTCTCCGAAAAACGAAACTTTTAAGCGTTTTGTGAGGACTATGGGTGTGTCATACACATGAAGAAAGGTAGATGGTATATCCTTTCTGTGAAGAATCACTTCTTCATCTGTGTACTGAATGAGACTAGCAACATATTGAAAGGCTGAAACAATAGCCGACACAATGCGACACTACAGGTGAATTTTTTTTATATATTAAGGTGCGACACTACAGGTGAAATTACATTTTGTAGAACAAATACTGAAAATATGTTTCCACTCACTGCCACCATTTTCTTATAGCTTTGTATAAACCTTTGTAATAAATTGAGTAAACCGAAATTGGATGTTTACAAACACTCTTACCAGAAAACATACACATGACAGAAATAATTTTCATAAATAAAACGCGAGTGCCAATACTGAAATAACTAAAAAATCACTCTTGTGTTGTGTAATCACAATAACATCGCAATTAAATCAGTTCAATAGTGTGAAAATATAATCAATACTTCAAAGACATATGGTATGAAATGACATCTTAAGGATTAGTTGAGTTTCAAAATGCATGTGTGATAAAAAAATGTTGGGATGTCACTGCGATGACTACTTACAGTTGGAGTTCCACCATCAACGAAAACTGCGTGCGATGTACTATCATCTGTTGCCTGAAAAATATATACTAAAAAGTTCTTACATTTCTCAAACATATTTGGAAAGGGTTTGTCGGAAATCTTGGCAGGTGTACCGAAGCGAAATGGATAACATGCAAACATTTTGTTGGATATTCAGCAGAGGGTCATGTAGGAAATATCCAGCAGAGGGTCACGTAGGAAATATCCAGCAGAGGGTCACGTAGGAAATATCCAGCAGAGGGTCACGTAGGAAATATCCAGCAGAGGGTCACGTAGGAAATATCCAGCAGAGGGTCACGTAGGAAATATCCAGCAGGGGGTCACGTAGGAAATACAGAATGGCACAAAGTGACAAAATAAATAATGTGGAAAATTTCTCACAACATTGACTGACTCTGTTTTCTGCTAGACAAAGTAATGGACATAAACTGTTATGCACAAATTGACAATTGTGTGTAGACATGCATTATACATACACATGGGTACACTTAGACACATGGGTATATACAAGTATGCATCAACTCATTTTGACAAGTTCTCACTTGTGGTGCCTCTGCAGTCACATCATCAGAATGTGATCATCACTATATAGGGGAAACAGCCAGAACATTTGGCACAATAATTAAAGAACATCTATCTTGTCGCCAACCCATATCTGCTATACGGGAACACAAACTGAACCCAGGCCATCAGTGTTCTGTGAAGGACGTTAACATTGTAGACCACGAGGAGAACTGGCACAGGAGGAAAATAAAGGAGGCGATTAACATCAACAGAGAGAAGTCTACGCTGAGCCGAGACGTTGGCCAGGAGCTCCCACCAGTCCTACTCCAGCTTGTGTCACATGACATTGGTCATGTAACACATCCGTAACTTCAGTCTGCTGAGGAAGACCGCGGGATGCGGTTGAAATATTCAGAGCGAACAACACGTTTCTTGAGAGGTAATCATGTTTAATATTTCCTTTGTTGTATCATGTTTTCTTATACACTGCGCAGAACCAAACAATTAATCAAGAGCAAAACATGTTACTGGCTTAACTTTCATATATACTATTGTAACGGCGGTGCTCACAGTTCTTCTCCGGTAGCGACGGTGGATGATAGAAAGCATCTCAAAATCATCGTCCCCTATATCCAGAAATATCTAACACAATGACAACTTATCACGTATTCATTGGGTGAAACTATTGCCTATAATGTGCTGCAAAAGCTTTGTTTTTTATAACCTGGTATCTCTTAAATGGTTTAATGAAATGCACTGAAAATTGGTTTACAGCTAGTGTACATCTACCTGTACATGGCTAAAAGTAAAGGAACTTTTTCAAAAATAAAAACAAATTTGAAGAGTACTCTCTACTTTGCCATTGGCTAGTCATTGGTTTTCAAACCAAATAAAATTTGTATTTGAAATATTTGAAACATTAAATATTCTGCATTATTTAACGAATCATGCTAGACAAAGTAGTGTACGTGAACATACCGGGTAAATTCCAACTGACAACGGTGTAAGCATAACTGTTCTACAAGTATATCATAGATACTCAGAAATACATTTAGGCTGATGCTATACAAGTATGCATGAACAAATTATGACAATTTCTCACCTGTTGTGCTTCAGAAGCCACATCACCGGCAGTGGAAGTATATACCACAGGAGCGACTTCTTCAGCTGATGGCTGTAGTTGTTTTTGAACATAAGAAATGAAAACGTCATGACAAATATGGAGTGTCAATTTAGATATGTAATTTCTAGGTATAATTTAAAATACAATGTTTTTGACAGTTTCTCAACCATTGTCTCTCATCAACCACTAGCTTTAGCACAACAAAGCTATTGAATTATTTTTCCATAGTTTTATATACACTATTCTACTATACTCTGTAGAATTCTAGACTTCTATACATGTTTACCATTCCATAAAGCTGTTATGTAATTGTAACACAGTTTTTCTAATGGTAGATGAACAATGAATGAGAAACGTATGTGAAAAAAGTGCCAAATATTTAGTCACAACATTCATTGTTTCTGAATCCTGCTAAATAAAGTTTTGTGCATAAAGTTAAGCCCAAATGGACACATACATAACAAATACTCAGGAAGACGTTTAGACACATGAATATATATATATATATATATATATATATATATATATATATATATATATATATATATATATATATATATATATATATATATATATATATATATATATATATATATATATATATATATATATATATATATATATATATATATATATATATATATATATATATATATATATATATATATATTGGTGTGCCTCTGCAGCCACGTCATCACTGGCAGTGGAAGTAGACGCCTTCAGCTGATGGCTGTAGTTGCTGTTGAACATAAATCAACACATAAACATGAAAAGCTAACAAGTATGTTATTTCAATGTATGTAGTTCCTAGGAATAGATATTCAAAAACAATATCTACACTGTACCATTGTGTTGTTTCTGGAGACGCCTCAACTGTGAGGGAAATCACAATGGAGAGTTATTCAGCTGTTGACTGTGATTGCTGTTGACATTAAACAAAGATATATTCGCGACAATGTTTTTTTTTTGATATTGTTGCTAGTGAACACTGTAATAACATACAATTATGTATGCTTGTATGTATACCAGATAATTACATCATTTTAACTTACTGGCAATAATCTCACATAAAGACTAATTCGCTTCATACACCCCCCCCTATTTCTGTATCTTCTGTGGACTGCCAATGGTTGGTGGCAGTGTCTCCAACATGAGGTCTGTAGAGGCTGAACAGCACCTGCATTGGGTATGGTCATTAAATGTAACAAAGATAGTACAGTATTTCTTTTACAACACTTCCAATTTATTTTAATCTTAACCCAGCTTATATATGTGCAACGGGACCTGTACCAATTTATATGGTTAATGTATGCTTACTGGCACCTGCTTAAAGCATGTATGTGGAACAATGTTTAGTTTTACTGTTATACAATTGAATAACTTAAGTACAATTCATAATACATATGCATAATGTTTGAAGTTACCTGCACAACTCAAATTCACCTTGGATGTGTGGGAGTGATGCCTTCAGTTGTTCGATGAAAGTATCTCGGTTTGCACTCAAACTAAATTTAATTTTAGTTTGTGCAAATGTTTTAACCTGTAATACATCTATAATAATGTAATATTCCTACAAAAAATATTTAATGTTTAATCAGTGAGATGGTTAATGTGAGATAACAGCTTGTAAAGTAACATGCACACACAACAACACACAGTAATAAGTTTAGCCTTCATTTACTTGTACATTTCATCTATCCAACAGTTCATTGAACCACACACTAAATTGCACTTTTCATAAATGTGCTTCATGATGGAACAATGTCACCAAATAATTTGTTTAGCAATTAATTACCTATTTCAGATAAGGACGAAATTATATAAGTTGTCATTCAAATATTCTAACTCCGAAAACCTATCCCTTCTTTTCGCAAACCAAAAAACACAGTAATGTGACACTTTCATTGGAACCAAGTCCAAGATGAGCAGACCACGAATGACTGTGAGTGAGTAATGTTTTTAATTATTATCAAACCTGTAACTCCACGACCACGGTCACGACCACGGCCACGACCACGACAACGACCACGACCACGACAACGACAACGACCACGACCATGTCGTTTCTTTTAGAAACGTGTGGTTCCTGTTCCTGCCGCAACAGCAACAACAGAAACTGTCCAAATTACACCAGTCCTGGACCTCGCTGGTGGAATGTTTCGGAAATATTGAAATATAAAGTAAAAGTAAACACAATTTATAATGCAAACCTGTGCTATGACTATGGCAGTCTATGTGACGTATATGGACTATGAGTCTACGACTGTCACTATGACCTATGCCAGGCCCATGGCTATGGCCTATGCCACAAATCACACAATATATAGTTGAATTAATGTATACCTACTATCATATTACCTACTCCAAGCGAACCCATATTGACATAACACTAATTCGCATTGACTTTTCCGTTATTTGTGTTTATAAATAATAACTTAGTTTAACTGACTTTGAATGCAATGCAATGTGCGTGCGCGCGTGCGTGGGTGCGTGCGTGGGTGCCGGCGTGCTTGCGTGCGTGCGTGCGTGCGTGCGTATGTGCGTGCGTGCGTGCGTGCGTGCGTGCGTGTGTGAGCGCGCATGTTGTACATCCATGCATAGTTTCCATGAACAACAGGGAATGATGCTGATATAATTGGAGTTTCGAACACTGGCTCTTGGAACAAAGGGGGGGGTCAATGCCAGTCTAGGCTAGACAGTGTAACGGGGTTGACAATAAAGACTAGATTGGTCTATTAGTATAATAGGTCTACCACTACGCTTCTACAACATTCCCACTATGGATGGTAGCTCCTCCGGCCGGCGTACTTGGATTACTTGCGTTTGCAATCGCCCGATATCCATTGTTCACTTTCCACCAATTAAAATTTCCGTTGGAGGCTGGTCGACCCATACTGACCAGCGAACAATTTTTTATTTCTTGCCTACCAAAACTGTCAACGCGAACCTGGTCGGAGCACAGGTCGGATATCGGTTTCAAGTAAAGTTATACCTATTTCAATGCATTCCGTTTTGCATGTTAGTTTAAACAATATTTTACAAGCAGGGAATACTACAAAATAATTGTTTAAATTAATGTGAAACAGTTACTAGGGGCATTAATTTTTAAATTGTACCATATTTAGATCATATAATGATTATTCACAAAACGTATGACATCCGAATGGCATTGAATATATATATATATATATATATATATATATATATATATATATATATATATATATATATATATATATATATATATATATATATATATATATATATATATATATATATATATATATATATATATATATATATATATATATATATATATATATATATATATATATATATATATATATAGCAACGATAAACGATAGTCATTTGTGTATCAGTTTGCAATGGTGTATACTAATGTGACAATCGAAACTACGGGGGCTAATATGCATTTGTTTCAAATACATTGAGCAGGATGTTACCAGCGTATAGCTATTTTCGTAAATATTAGTCAATTACCGCCATTTTTTCATAATGCGTAACTAAGATTAACATTCAGTGGTTCACCATCTGATGAATAGCTAAACGAGTCCTCATTGATTGACAATTCAACGCGTTAATTTATTCGAGTTCTCACTGGATGATAACTCTACGCGTTAAGATTTAATTCAACGCGTAACGTTTACCGCGTTTATGGCCCTATCGGCCTGCCATACACAGCGTTCTATTTCCAAATAACGACAGCATTGGAGACTTGGTAAATGACAGCACATGTAAGACAATTACATAAACAGCGGCGGCGACCAACGCAGCAGAACCAAGCCAAGAATCACTGACGTCACCTGCCCATCTTAGAAGACATTGACGAAGACACATGCGATCATGTAGGTGCGTGCGCTGGGATAGTGTCTGTGATAAATAAAACATTTATTAACCTGGCAAGCCAATTTATTGCCGCTGTACGAAGTAATAAAATAACAAATTGCAATGTGACTATGTTGCTATGATATAATTTCTAAAACAAAACGTATCCGATCAACACCATCAGTTTGACTGTTTTAAAGTTAACGATGTGCTATTTTGTCATTTCAGAAATGTTTTGTGTATTTCATTAGTATTGTCTTGCGTCCCAGATGGTTAAAGTTGTAGTATCGCGTTTTGTAGTCTTGAGGAGAACGGAAAACGCGAGAATTCGATATGAAGAACATTTTGGTAAGTTCTATAGGCCCTGTATCTTAATTATGCATATTTTTCAAGTTTCACAGTGATTAAAATTATGGTATACTAGGTTATTGTCGCCAGATTTAAACTTATTGTAAGTATGTTTGATCAAAGCATTAACACGTCAAAATATAATGTTGGACAATGCACAGCACAGCATGTAAAAAAGGAAAAAAATAATGTTTCAGTAATTGTCAATGAAAAAGCCGATATGATATGTTACAATCCCGAAGAAACAATAGCAATGTTTTCCCGTTTCCCATTGACAAGAGTCTTCCTGCTTTAAACATAATTTAATGTTATGGACAATACGTAATAAAATGCAAATGACGGTGCTTTTACGAATGTAAACGTTGCGTGGTTACTTTTCCGCACGCTGATATCAGTAGCCGGTGCCTGTCTAAAGTTTGATTTGGTCCAGACCTTGTGTCACCAACCCTTGTGTCACCAACCTGCCAGCGAGACGGCAACGAATCGTTATTTTTGCACTCAACTGCGCTATGTATTAATAATAATAGTTTTATTATGCTTTGCAACCATGAGGATGAATAGTACATGGTAAATATAATTATATAAATTAAAAGGAAAAAAAATAAAAGGCAATTAATCAATAGAGCATTAAACTGCATATAAATAAATATAGTGTAAATATGTATTAAATTATGAACATTACATTGCATGTAAATAAATATAATATAAATGTGTGTTAAATTAATTAAGAGCATTAAATTGCATATAAATTAATGAAAAATAAAATATTAATTGTTGGGCATTGAATTGCATGCACACAACTATAAAAACTAAAATTAGGTTTTGTGTTAATTACAAGTAAGAAGTAGAAGATTGTAAAATAAAATAAAGTCGTGATCAGGTCTACTGCCAGTGGTAAAGTCCATATGGTATAAAAGAGTTCTTAAATCTATCAGTTCTGCATCGAGGCACAGTGTACGTACTGCGGGTTGCGTGTGTAGGTTGTCTGATTGGAGGCAGAAGATGATGTAACTTGCTTTTGCATGTTCGCGAATAGAGTTCTGCATAATATTTCACTCCGGTCTGCCGCTGTGACGTAAAACATTTTTCGGGAGATTGTGTGCATTGCTCGTCTTTGTGTGGATTCGAGCTGCTTCGTTTACTGTTTAGTTAACTCGTGTGACACACCTACTTGGCAAGCGTACTCAACCACTGATCGGATCAGTGTTGTGTAAATGTTAACGAGAAGGTGGGATTCAACTCCAGCTCGGTTGAGCAATATTATGAAGTATAGTCGTTGAGATGGTTTGGCGGTTATTTCGTCAATATGGGATTGCCATTTTAAATCAGCTGTTAGTTAGTGACACCTAGTAGCCGTATTGATTTCACTTGTTCGATGGTTCTGTCGTTAACGGTTAGCGGCGGGATGTCTAACGGTGATCTCTAGAAACAAATGCGTAGTTCCATCGTCTTGTCTTAATTGAATGCTATTTTGTTGGTCGTCGTCCACTGGGCGACTTCGGTTGCTGCTGTTTGTAGTGAGCTATTGTGGCTGCAGGGTGAAAAAATTTTCCATATGGTGCAGTCATCGACATATTTCACATGCCCGCAGGATGTTTGTAAGTCGTTTATGTGGTGTATAAAGCCGATGGGGCCGAATGTTGTTCTTTGTGGAACACCTGCATTGATAGTAGTGAAATCCGATTTCACGTTGCCGATCTTTACTCACTGTTTGTGTTGGCAAAGGAAAGATGTTAGTCATTTGATGATGAAATCCGGGAGGCCAAGAGATGTGTATTTAGTAAGTAGAGTGTGGTGGTCAACTCTATCAAAAGCTTTGCTAAAATCGACGAGAAGGATACGGATCATGGTTTCGTTGGCGTCGAGCGCGTATTTCCACTCGTGTACCAGCTCGATCGATGCGTGCACAGCGAATGTTCCCTTTATTGCCACATATTGTTTAGGGTTGTCCTGGTCGCTGGTAATGTCCGTTGTCAAATCACAAATGAATTTCTACAGGCACCGATAAGACCGGCCTGAAAGAAATTGGGGGTAAGTCTTTCTGGATGAGCGTAGGTGGTCTAAGTTTGGGTATAGGTCGAATGTCGGCGCATTTCCATAGCAAGAGCACAGTTCCTACTGCTAAACATCGCGCAGACGGGAGGAGCGAGGATGGTGGCATAGTCGTTTAAGATACAGTTGGGTACCTCATGGGGGCCTACTACTTTGTCTGTTTTTAATCGCGATAGTGATTTGGCTACTTCGCTAACGTTGACGATGTAGGCATTTGGGATGGCGGTGAAGCTCCCGGTGGTAAGACGGTATCATCGGGTGACAGGGGAGTAAAGTCATTCGACACGGATTTGAAGAAGTCACATATGTCGTTGACAAGAATACCGAGGTTGCCAGAGCAATGGTTATTAGAAAGGCCTTGTAGATTGTCAAACTTTACTTTAACATCCACAAGATCTTTCACATTGTTCCACCATTGGATTTGGTGTTCATTTTCGAGAGACTGGGTTTTCCGTTTGTAGTACTTTCGTTGTAATGATTATAATATACGTAAGCACCTCACGAGTCTTCGCGCTTGAAATTAAATAAATGAATTGCTTTTAACTGAAGTGTCACTTTATGTTTGGTTAGCGACCCACAAAGGACCTATTCTTTTACACGAAATAAAACTCAGTGTGTGATGTGATTTAGGATGTTCTCTTGTCGAAATGTTCCAAACCCGGTTAAAACGAGTCAGATGCCCCAGATCGTATGTCTCGTCAACACGCGAGTTGTCGTTTCTTGACCTCTTTTGAACCCGGCCAGTCTCGTCACAGCCACCATTTGTATTCGTCTTGTCACACATGTACCTTGTGAACTTGGGTCACCTAAACGCTGGGATCAAGTACAATTGCAAGCTGTATCGCCTGGTCAATATTTCGGTCACAAAAAGTACAATTACAAGTTGTGCCCCCTGGCCAATACTGGGGTCACAAAAAAGACTTGGTCCAAGTAAAATAAGTTGTGCAGCCTCGGTAACCAAAAAAAAGCCCAAGTATAATTGCAAATTGCAAAAATCTCATACGCCTAGCACCACGGTTACCGTAAACAAATCGAAGTATTGATGTATATCATCTGCATGCATTAATGCCACGTAGTCACCAGCCGGCGCAACTTCTATGTTCACGTGATAATGTGACCAAGTTGAATCACAAAAAGCCGACGACAGAATGGCCGACTCAATGCAGACGGACGTGTATAATCTGACAGCGAAGTACCACTTCGTCCGTTTCACTGTCGCTGACATACATGGCATCCCACGTAGCAAGACGGTGCCCGTCAGACACGCTGGCCGGATACTGCGGGATGGGATGGAAATCTACTCGGGTACAGTCTGCTTGTGATTAATTTTATTTACTGCCGTGACCCACTGTGACAGAAATTATAGAAAGTACTCTAACTACATACAACCTGTGCATGTGGGCGAGTGTGCGTGGTGTGTGTTTGTAGCAGTTTCCATTTGTGTGTGGGACGTTTTGAACCTAGACACGCATGCAGAAAAGAGTGTTACAGTTAAGTGCTTGGCTTAATGGTGGTGCCGCCTTGCAACACACTAAATACAACGTTTTGCAGATTATTCGCGCTAACAATGCTTGTTACGTATAGTGTATGTACGTATGTATGTATGTATGTATGTATGTATGTATGTATGTATGTATGTATGTATGTATGCATATATATATATATATATATATATATATATATATATATATATATATATATATATATATATATATATATATATATATATATATATATATATATATATATATATATATACATATATACTGGGGGAACAGTGGCTATGTATTCTAGATGTGTGCTGATGATGTATTGGTTATGTATACAGCTCCAATACACGGTTAGGACACATAGTCATTACATCCTTGGTAATTGGTCGCTAGGAGGCGTAGAAGGTTGTACCGTTTTTTGCTGTCGTCTGTTTTAAGACAATTTCTTCTTGCTGTTGCTAAGCTATACTTGCGGGCGTAACGTCTTTTTTATCTTTATGTACTATAACAACTGTTTTATCAAAGATTTTATCAACTTTTATCCCTGAATCAAACTTATGAGTGTTTACGATTGACTGGGCGATAATGCAGTTTCGGTTCGTAGGACCAACCTCGCCTTATATTGTTCGCGCCGGCTGGGTTCTCAGCAAATTAAAAGGCAGGGGTAGGTCCTTATAAACTTTATACTAATAAGGCTATTTCAACAAGACGTTCTTTTATACACAGTGTTGCCCTGGGGGTGAAGACCTCTCAAATTTCTTTGCACGGGCACAACTTCTTGTCACTCTGCATCCACCACTACGGTGCCTATACGGTTTTAGTACTGTTGACCTATGCTGAGCGCGAACGGTATTTACAGTTTATTTTATTGTCGATGTCAAACCGTCATTTTTAGAATCGATATATTGCTATCATTTTATAAATTTTTCATAATTTGAGGATAATAGACTATCATTAAGACAATGTCGCCGCTATTTCTTTTGTGTGTCATATTTTTATCATGTTCAGTGGCTTCGAGAGGTGGTGATTTTGCCCTGTGCAAGCCACTTACCCTCCAACGGTCGGCTGTCATCTCAACATTTCCCCAACCTACGAGAATACAACATTTTCCGAGGATATTGGCGCCAAAGAAGTCGTTTTATTATTATTATTATCCTCAGTACACAAGCAGAATACAAAGTAACTGCAACCCAGTACACAGCTATAACACAAAGTCACTCTACCCTCAGCACACAGAAATAATACATAGTCACTACACCTCAAGTACGCAGCTAGAATACAAAATAATCACTGTATCCCCAACACGCAGCTAGAATACATAGTCACTGCAACTCCAGTACACAGTTAGAATGTATAGTAACTACACTCCGAGTACACATGTAGAATACACAGCTTGAATACGTTATCACTCCACCATCAACGCACAGCTAGAATACATAGTCAATGAACCTACAGTACACATCTAGAACATACAGCTATTACACTCCCAGTAAACATGTAAAATACACAGTAATTACACCCTGGCACACAGCTACAATACATGGTCACTACACCCTCAGTACTCATCTAGAATACATAGTCACTACACCCTCAGTACACATCTAGAATACATGGACACTGCACTCTCGGTACACAAGTAGAATACAAAATACATAGTCACTTTACCCACAGTATACTGCTAGAATACATTTTACTGCACTTACTCCCATTTATTATGCTGATGCCACCTTCAATATTCTTTAAGTTTTTATTTTTTTTAATTACTATATTATGCATTGTAATCCATACTTTGAAAAATATGTTCAATTTATATGTGACACTGTGTGTATTCGACATACGTCATATAACTATTCAATTATTTACTTGTGGTCTTTCAAATGAAAGGAACGAAAATATGTATGAAAGGCAAAGTTACAAATACAACAACGTGTTGTAGGTTAATGTTACATGTTTAAAAATAATATACCGAAAAATGTCGAACGATGATCGTTTCCTGAGCAATTTTGGAGGTTTTCGAGCACATTCTCTCAATCATTTGTTAAACAATGACAACAATTTTGCAAGTTTACGAGCACATTCAATCAATCATGTGTTAAACAACGACAACAGTGACTCCTTGGACGGAGAACCCACGCCATTTAAACACTCTTCATATATTGATGATAACGGATCGACTGTTGTCATGGGTTGAAAGCATGTTCGTGACCTGGTTTCTTGCGCACGCACAGCATGCATACAGCCTTAGTGACCGTGTTGCGCTCGCTTCTGTTTCCGGTTGCGCGAGCGGCTCCTAATTCACCTACTCCGCACCTCCCAACCGTACAGTGTCGACGATTTGTATATAACCATGGCCGAGTCGTTGCATTCGATCATGTGGTATCCCTAAGTTCACCGCGTGTTTGCTTATAGGCATAAAAAGCGAACGCGTATTTTGCAGTTTCCGTGTATTAGAATCACGTCCATTTACGGGCGAATGGTTGTTCTAACGCGTGTTTAGGAGGACGTTACGGTTACATAATGCTAGTTTTCCGAACCCTTCTGTATGAATTCAACCGGTTTCGTGTAGTTTGTTTCTTGTTTTCTGGAACGTTCGAACGACGTCATGGAATTTTCCACGCTCACGAAAAGAAACACGATCCCGCATTTTCACACTGGTACCAGACTGAAACCTAGCAGGCGAATGTTCGTGCATGCTGCGGGAAAAACGTAGCCGTACATGGAAGCTATGCGACGCATATCGCATCATTGCATTATATCGAGAACTTTTCGACGTATGTCGTTTCGCGTCGACACCTATATACCGCCTATTTCACCACGAGTCTGCAAGAACACCGCGAGGTCAAAAGGTCAAGGTCAACAAAAACACAGTCGCTTTCTGGAACGTTCGAACGAAGTCACGGAATTCTCCATATATAACGCGAGGTCAAAATGTCAAGGTCAAACCAGTTTTTCCTGCAAAATGTGTCTAGCCATATTGAAATTTCATACGTTTCGACGTTTCTCACATTTCTCACAAACTTATTTCTATCTCATTTTGTTTATACTTCCAAGCTACATGAAAAACGCAGAAAAAGTGCATCGTCAGCAAATTTTCATGGTAAACTGTAGGAGGGATGGGTAAATTGTAGGAATGATGGGTAAACTGTAGAAGGTATGGGTAAACTGTAGCAATTATATATAAACTGTAGGAGTTATGGGTAACCTGTGGGAATTATGGGTAACATGTAGGAGTTATGGGTAAACTGTAGGAATTATGGGTAAACAGTAGGAGTTACGGGTAAACTGTAGGAGGTATGATCAATTGTAGTTACGGGTAAACTGTAGGAGGTAGATTAAGAGACGAACACTGGTAATATTGACAAAGTGGACATGTTGTGAAAGCCGTGACGAATCCAAAGCATGCAATTAAGAGACGAACACTGGTAATATTGACAATGTGGACATGTTGTGAAAGCTGTAACGCGCCCAAAGGATGCGATTAAGAGACGATTACTGGTAATATTGACAATGTGGACATGTTGTGAAAGCCGTGACGCACCCAAAGGGTGAGATTAAGAGACGAAAACTGGTAATATTGAGGAAGCTTATGTTATGAAAGTTTACAATTTGAAAGTTTGCTTCAACGCACACACACACACACACACACACACACACACACACACACACACACACACACACACACACACACACACACACACACACACACACACACACACACACACACACACACACACACACACACACACACACACACACACACACACACACACACACACACACACACACACACACACACACACACACACACACACACACACACACACACACACATATGTTTTGAAAGTTTGTGTCATGAAATTTTTTTTGAAGACATTGAGTACCATGTGACATGCATGGAGAAATTGAACGCCATGTGACATGCATGGAGACATTTAGTGCTGTGTCATATGCATGGAGATAGTTGACACCATGTGACATGCATGGAGACATTTACCACCGTGTGATATGCGTGGAGACATTTACCATTATGTGACATGCATGGAGACATTGACGGCTGTGTGACATGTATGGGGACATCTACCGCTGTGTGATATGTATGGGGACGTTTACTACCATTTGATATGTGTGGAGACATTTACCCCTGTGTCATATGTATGGAGACATTTGACACCATGTGATATAAGTGTAGACATTGACCGTCATGTGATATGCATGGAGACATTTACCACTGTGTGGTATGTATGGAGACATTTGACACCATGTGATGTGCGTGGAGACATTGACCGCCATGTGACATGCATGGAGACATTGACCACTATGTGATATGCATGGAGACATTGACCGTCATGTGACATGCATGGAGACATTTACCACTGTGTGATATGCGTGGAGACATTGAGTGCTATGTGACATGCTTGGAGACATTCACCACCATGTGATATGTGTGGAGAAATTTACCACTGTGTGATATGCGTGGAGACATTGAACACAACTTGAAGAAAACAAGACACTGTCATACATAACTTGAAGAAAACAAGACATTGTCATACACAACTTGAAGAAAACAAGACATTGTCATACACAAACTGCATGGGTAACCTGTAGGAATTATGGGTAAACTGTAGGAGTTGTGGGTAACCTGTAGAAATTATGGGTAAAGTGTAGGAGCTATTGATCAATTCCCGCACATTGAAATTTCCTGCAGGCGCTCCTACTCGTCTTGTTCATGGAATTTTTTTAGAAACATCACGAGGTCAAAAGGTCAAGTTTGCCCGCGAAATGTGTCTAGACACATTGAAACTTTATGCGTCTCGACGTACCACATTTCTCACTTGACACCATGTGATATGCGTGGAGACATTGACCGTCATGTGACATGCATGGAGACATTTACCACTGTGTGATATGTATGGAGACATTGACCACCATGTGGTATGCATGGAGACATTGACCTTCATGTGACATGCATGGGGACATTGACTTCCATGTGACATGCATGGAGACATTCATCACCATGTGATATGCGTGGAG
>BSQZ01000014.1:9367500-9450000 GCA_033239005.1 Lamellibrachia satsuma
AAATGAGGAGGTGTGACATCATAGGTCACGTGACTGCTCTCGACCAATCAGAACTGTCGACGTTTGACTCGTAGCAGCGACTCCTGTTTACTGTATCAGCGCAAAAGGGTGTGTACGGCTCTCGACCAATCAGATCCGTCGTAACAATTGACTGGTAGCGCCCCCTGGAGACAGTATGACAACAAAGGAGTGACGTGATTGCTCTCGACCAATCAGAGCCGTCGACACACTTGACCCGTAGCGCCCCCTGTCGACAATATTACAGCAAACGGTGCCTCAGGGGCGATAATAGGGGATGATACGTTGCGCCCCCTGTCGATGAAACTGCTCTCGACCAATCAAAATGAGCCCCAAAATCTCCTCATTTGAGCGATAATATGGGGTTATACCGTTGCGCCCACTTTTAAACATATTCACACAAATAGCATTTGGCAGTTTGTTCCATTCATTTATCACCCTCTGTGAGAAAGAGTACTTTCTCATGTCCAACCTTCACTGCTCCTTAACTAATGCTTAACTTAACTAATAACTATACAGTATTAGCTCTGCATAAATACTCTGAAATATGGGAAAGTCAATTTATTGAAGTATCTGGAAAAAAATCACAGAAAAAAGTAATACTTGGAAATGTTTACCGTCCACCCAGAGATATAAAGTAAAATTACTGCACTTTTATAGATGAATTTACTATTATTTTGAAATAATGTCAAAAGTCCAAATGTGATGCAGTTATTGCCGGTGACTATAATATATACATACAAAAACATTAACAAAAACAAATTATTCTGTGAATATTTAGATACTGTCCTTGCACAAGGTTTCTATCCAGTAATCACGCTGCCAACTAGATGTTCTGCACGAAATTGCACTCTTCTGGATAATTTTCTATGCAAACTTTCAGGAAATACGGACATCTATTCAACGGGTACCTTAACAAATTGTATTTCTGATCATCAACCACACTTCATCATCCTTGACCTCATACATATTCATAAATGTGTGCCTAAATTTATCAAATCAAATTCCTATAATATAGTATAAATTTCAAATTGGCTATCGTTTCATCCAACACAATTCAGACATTAAACAGTTATCGAATATCCGCTTCAAATGAAAATTATAAAACTCTAGATAATGTTATCCAACGGTGTAAAAATGCATATTTACCTACAAAAATATAGCAAACATAGACATAAAAATTCAAACTGGATTACTAGTGCTATAGTGAGATCGATCTCTATTAGAGATCAAATGTACAAACTTAAACAAATGTCAATTGACTCAGTACTGTATGGCAGTCTTAAAACCAACATACGCAACTACAACAATATATTTAAGAAAAGCATTAACCTTGCGAAGAAAACGTTTTATCAATGCAGTTTTCAAAAATATAGAAATAACATAAAGAAAACATAAAATAATCAAAGAGATTATTGACAAAACCAGTCAACGAAAACAATTACCCGAATTTTTTAATATTGATGGACTTATGGTAACGGATAAACATGTTATTGCAAACAAATTTAACGTCTTCTTCACCAGCATTGGTTTGAAATTAGCAAATAGTTTTTTATGTAAACACTACCTAAACAACTATCTAAAAAATACAAGAATGCATGCCTTTCAATTGAAACCAGTTGACGAAGAAATTGTATTTAAAACAATTGATATGCTACAGCTTAAACTAAGTTGCAGTATTAATAATATTTAAGTTAAGCTTTTGAAAACAATAAAGGCGGAAATATACAAACCAATTACTTTAATAATTAATCAAATGTTAGCCACTATCATATTTCCAGACAAATTGAAACTTGCAAAAGTTATACCACCTCATAAAAAGACGACAATACCATTCTCAACAATTATAGACCCATATCAATCTTACCTGTCATCTCAATTTTTTTAACTCGTTTTCTTTAATCAACTTCATGACCACTTTCACACTAATCAGCTATAATATAGCAGCCAATACGGCTTCAGGAACACGCCACTGAACTTGCTGCTCTTGAACTGACTGACAGGACACTGCAGAGCATGGATAAAGGAGAGTCCCCAATAAACATTTACCTTGACTTATCCAAAGCTTTCAAAACACTTGAACATGAAATCCTGTTAAATAAATTAAAATACTACGGTCTAAATGTAACAGCTTTGCATTATTAAAAGTTATTTATCTAAACGTACACAGTATGTGGAATATGACAACGTCAAATCTGATATAGGTTATGTCACTACCGGAGTTCCACAGGGGTCAATCCTAGGGCCCCTCTTATTTATTATTTATATAAATGATGTCGTATTTGCGAGTACTGTTTTTAAATCAATATATGCAGATGACATAACACTTTATAGTACATTAAATATTCTTAAAGATTCAAACAAGCAACAAAACCTTATTATGAATTGTCCAAGATAAACACATGGTTATAGGCGAATAAGTTATCGTTAAATGTAAATAAAAAGTGTATGGTCTTCTGTGCAGATAAAGCTACGACTGCCAACTTGGCATATTGATGGATCAGAATTGGATTGCGTAGAAGAGTTCAACTTTCTGGGCATCACAATTGATAAATACTTAAATTGGCACAGCCACATCAATAAATTAGCAAATAAATTATCGAAATCTATTGGTATTATGAAAAACTTGAAAAACATACTACAGCGAAATATAATTTTACCTATATACAATTATAATTATCTTATTTTGTCACACATAAATTATGCTATATTACGTTGGGGTTACCAATTTGATCGGATTTACAAAATAAAAAAGTTATAAGAGCAATCACTCGAAGTAAGTACAACGTCCATACTGAACCTATTTTTAAAGAACTAAATTTGTTTAAAATAGAAGACATTTGCAAAATACAGCTTTTTAAATGTTTCTATTAGTATGTAAACAACAACTTGCCAAAATATTTTCAGGCCATGTCCTTTATCTATCATTATGAAATTCATAACCACCATACAAGGCACAGAAACAGTTTTGTAATTTCAATATTTGATATTAGTCAAAAATAAAATTCTCACTCTCTCTCTCCCTCTCACCCTCCCTCCCTCCCTCCCTCCCTCCCTCCATCCCTCCATCCCTACCTCTCTCTCTCCCTCCTCCCTCCCTCCCTCCCTCCCTCCTCTCTCTCTCTCTCTCTCTCTCTCTCTCTCTCTCTGTCTCTCTCTCTCTGTAGTGACTATATATTATAGCTGTCTCTGTGGTGGTGATGCCGACTATTTTGTATTCTTGCTGTATTGTGACTATGTATTCTAGGAGTGAAATAAGGATGCAGTGACCATGCATTTTAGCTAGGTACTTGGAGTGCAGTGACTATGTATTCTAACAGTATACTGAGTGACAATGTATTATTCATGTGTACTGTGGGAACAGTGGCTATGTTTTCTAGTTGTGTACCGAAGGTTTGGTGACCATGTATTCTATCTGTGTGATGGGAGTGCAGTAACTATGTATTCTAACTGTGTACTGGAGTTGTAGTGACTATGTAGCTGTGTACTCGTTATAGAGTGATTTTGTTGTACTAGCTGTATACTGAGGGTGTAGTGACTATGTATTCTAGACGTGTACTGATGATTCAGTGAACATGTATTCTAGCTGTGTGCTAGGAGTGCAGTAACTATGTATTCTAAATTTGTGATGGAGTTGTAGTGACTATACAGCTGTGTACTGGGGCTACAGTGACTATTTTGAAGTAAGAGTACAGTTAGGTGTATGGTGAGAATTACAGTCACTGACGGATTTACCTTTCAACTTGTTAAAATTATTATTTATTTATTGAAACGACTCCTTACAATTTTGGATGATCCCTTTATTTTTTTAGACGACCCCTAACTTTTTTAGAAGACCCCTTATATATTTTTGAGACAACCCCTTATTTTTTATAGACGACCCCTTATATATTTTGAGACTGCTTAACTAGTAGATACACTGCTTGTTGTTTCCAGCAACGATGCTTGCTTATATAACATTGTTTCAATAATAAAACATCCAAAACGCTTGTTTATGTAACACTGTTTCAATAAAGCACACATAATACGTACTCGCATCCATGTGTTTATTCCTTCAGCTAGCTATAAAAATACATGCTTGCTTACATAATGCAGTATACATAAATTATATCACCAATAAAGTCGATCCCTTGTATACTTTAACAGAGTAACTTCGTCACATATTTTAACACATGCACATTATGGCAGCGTTCAAAATGCATGCAGGACATAATGGAAGTCCTTATCACGACGTGATTTGAGTCTACGAAATGAATGGCGTGTTGCAAGCTATTGCAAACTTGACTTTGAGACAGTATGAAGTTGTTCTGAGCTTCAAACGACAAATGATTGTTTGCCTTTTGAAGCTAAAAGACAACTACATGGCCTGCTTCCCGTTACTATGGAATGTATGGCTTAAAGAAGTAAATTAGTTCTTTTTTATGCTATCGACAAGACTAAGAACTATGTGATGTTGGCTAAACTTGTCGAAGATGTCGGTCAGTAGCATCATAACTGTCGCCTACCGTAACATTAGTTGTGACTTGTGTTCAACAGGTGTTCTAGCCAGCGGGCCACGATCACAGTTCGTCCCCTTGGCCGAGCTCAACGAGGCCGGATTGGGCAATGCCCTGCTTCGGCCGATGCCGGACACCGGCCGGCGACTGGCGTGGGCCGGGGCCGGACGACATCGAGTCTACGAGTTGATGTGTGAGACGCACTGGCTGCGACCGTCTCCGCGTCCTCAACTGCAGTGTCCGCGTTACGTGGCCCGCGCACAGCTCGACCGTCTCTCGGCTCTCGGCCTCAGACTCAAGTCGGGCTTCGAGTACGAGTTCTACTTGTTCGACTCAGCCGGTGAACCTGTGTTCGACGGCCCGGACATCTTCAGCAGTCTGGCGCTGTCGAACACTGAAGCGGATCTGTGCGACTTGGACGGCCAACTGCGGCAGAGCGACATCGACATCGAGAGCTTCAGCTGCGAGAGCGGGGCTGGTCAGCTTGAGCTGGTCGGCCGGCCGACCGACGGCGTGCGCTCAGTTGACGACGCTGTCGTTACGAAGGAAGGCGTGAAGGAATTCTTCCAGCAGCGCGGTCTGCGTGCCACATTCATGTCGAAGCCACGCGTTGAGTTGCCGAGCAGCGGCCTGCACTTTAACCATTCCTTGTGGCATGGCGACAACAATGTCTTTTACGACTCGAGTAGCGATGACAATCTCTCGACGACGGTCGGCCACTGGATAGCAGGCCTCGTCAAGCACGCCGGGGCACTGACGGCTCTGTGTTCCCCCACCGTCAACTGCTACCGCCATCTCCACCAGCCGTGGGCGCCGTACACGGCCAACTGGGGCATTGACGACCGCAACATGTCGTTCAGGGTCAAGAACGTCGACTCCGGCGGCACGTTTATCGAGAACCGCGTGTCGGCCGGCAGCAGCAACCCTTACCTCCTCCTCGCCGCAACAGTGGCGGCCGGCCTCGACGGAATCAACCAAAACCTCGTATGTCCCCCACAACGCGACGCGACATCGACGACTCTGCCGACGACGCTGTCAGAAGCCCTCGACAGTCTGCAGGCAGATGAGACCATGGTGGAGCTGCTAGGCCGCGAGTTCGTCGACTGGTTCGTGACGATCAAGACGAAGACGGAGCTGGAGAAACTCGGCGACGTGACGACAGACGGCGACCTGGAGCTAGAGAAACAACTGGAGCTCGAGAGACAAATGTATTTTACTTACATGTAGAAACAGGCATTAATTGCATTGCATCTCTAGAGCAATTGTCGAATACTTTGAGCCTAATATTTACTTAGAACTTATGTATCAATATTAATAACATAATGTAATCTTTCATAAACATGAAAATGGTGTGCAGCTTTGGCGTTTGAAATACTGCTAGGTTTATATATTAGTTTGCTTGATGGGTGGATCCATGGGGTGTCCATCAAGTGTTTTTCGTCAGGTCACAATCAGTTATCGAGATACCGCGAGGTGGCGCCATCGTGCGCCTGTTTCTTTTTATTTTTACTCGGTAACATACTTAGTTAGGCACTATTTTCGATGGCCGAGCCATTTACATATCAATCATACAACATTGTCATGTTAGCTTTACATAGTAAGTAGTAGATACAACGCACAACGTCCTTAGGTACTAGATGTCACGAGGGCCGATTAGGAGGTTACTTCGACATGGCGTTAGCATGCGAGGTCCAGTAGATTCGCTTGTAGATTAAAGTTACTAATTCATCCGTCTTCGCGTCTTACCTGATACTATCGCACATTCGTGTGATATACATAGACGTCGAGAATACATAGACGTAACGACCCGAGAACATGTCAAGGATTAAAACAAATTAATCATGACATACATAAAATAAAATAGATAAAAACAAATAATCTTAAAAATGGTGGTGTTGCACTCTAATATTTGTGTAGCGACTTCTTGAAGCTTCCAACAGACTGGTTGTTTTGAATGTTCTGTGGTAAGTTATTCCATAACTTGAAACCGGACACACTGAAACTGCGTTGATAGTAGGCAGTTCTGGCTTTATGTAATGTTGGCTGTGAAGCATTTCTGGTATCATAGGAGTGACTATTAGATATAACAATATCACACAAATATTGTGGTGCTAACCCATTCATACATAAAACACATTTATGAAAATCCCTTCTTTGTGGCAATGATAACCAGCTTAGCTTTTTGAACATATCGTTTCTGTTTTGTCGCAGACCAGGCCCATGTATATAGAGGCGTGACCTTGGGAGGGATATGACCTGGCGCAGGGTTGTGACCTGGGACAGGGGCGCGACATGGGGAGGGATGTGACCTGGGGCATGGATGTGACCTGGGACTGGGACGTGACCTGAGGCAGGTTGTGACATGCGGCAAGCGCATGAAGTGGGAAAGGGATGTGATTTGGGATAGGGGCAGGACCTGGGATATGGGACGTGAATTGGGATAAAGGCGTGAACTGGGACGGGGCGTAATTTGGGGCATGGACGTGACCTGGGGCAGCGGCGTAACCTGAAACAGTTTTTCAAATGTTTTGGCTTGATGATGAAGTTCCTTTGATTTGGAGAAAAACAACGTAATATATACACATTATTAATTTATTTAATAAGTATTGTAGTACATTATTGTAACCACTAAGTCCCACTGCATATCAGTCCCACTACATGAACATCTTTGTAGAGTCATACACTGAAACATACAGTTCCTAACAAGCCTGGGACTAACTATAACCTACACTCTTTTTTTTATTTAAACACAGATTCAGATCATTGTAAGATCCACAAATATTAATGTGTCCTAGCTGGTGTACCGTGGGATAATGTCGGCCCAAGATTCAGGCAGTGCAACTCGCCTGACGCAAGCAGTACTGTTCGGTCCACGTGTACAGCGGGTACTGTCCACGTGTACAACCGTTACTGTCCACGTATACAACCAGTACTGTCAACGTGTACAACCGGTACTGTCCACGCGCAAGGTGTCCCATGTTCATGCCAACACAATGTGACGCAGCGCAACAAGACGTGGAAGAAGAATCGTGAGTAATATTTACCAATATTGGTTCGCCGTGAGCTGCCGCACGTATCACGACGACTACTGAATTGTTGAATTCAACTAGAATGTTGTTCAATTGATGTAGTATATTGTTGGATTGTTGAATTCTAGTATGTATGTATGTATGTATGTATGTATGTATGTGTATATATATATATATATATATATATATATATATATATATATATATATATATATATATATATATATATATATATATATATATATATATATATATATATATATATATGTATATATATATGTATATATATATATATATATATATATCATTTTATTTATCAACAGTTATTATATATATATATATATATATATATATATATATATAATTTTTCACCTGAAGTGTTTTATTGTTGCATATATATATATATATATATATATATATATATATATATATATATATATATATATATATATATATATATATATATATATATATATATACATATACATACATACATACATACATACATACATACATACATACATACATACATACATACATACATACATACTAGACGAATTCAACAATCCAACAACATACTACATCAACTGAACAACATACTAGTTGAATTTAACAGGGGGGTCATTATAAAGCGTCACCTCAACACATGAAAGAGGTAATCTACACTCAATTAAGGGATCATCTCAAACAATTATTTAATGGATCATTAAAAATGTTTAATAACTGATCATCATTTGATCAAATTAATTTCGTATCAAAAAAATTAGGGGACATTTCAACATGCAATGTGATATTATATTAGAAACTTAATTTTAACCGCAAAAATAATAAAATAAGGGACCAGCTGAAACAATTAAGGGGTTATCTCAAAAAATCAAGATAACGGTAATTTCAGTCAAATAAAAAATGTTCATCTAAACGAGGGCACCTACATAATTTTTTAGATGATCCCTTAATTTGTTGAGACGATCAGCTTGTTAACTTGTTAATTACTTCTTACATATTTTGTGACTATCCCTTCATTTTTTTTAATACCCATTCATTATATGAGATGACCCCTTAATTTATTTACCTTTTTTGAGAAGACCACTTGACTTGATGAGATGAACCCATAATGTTTTGATATTATCAGCTAGTTTATTATTAAATGACCCTTAATGAGACCTTTTTAAATTATCTTATAACTTGTTTTTGATAAAATCCCATAAATTTTAGTCATATTTTTAATTACTTTGGGTGCCCTTTAATCGTTTAGACGAACATTTTAGTTGACTTAAATTACCCTTAACTTAATTTTTTTAGATAACCCCTTAATTGTTTCAGCTGGTCCCTTATTTTATTATTCTTGCGGTTGAACTTAAGTTTCTAATATAATATCACATTGCATTTTGAGATTTTCCCTAACTTGTTTTATATGACTCCTTAATTTTATCAAATGATGATCAGTTATTAAGCACTTTTAATGATCCCTTAAATAATTGTTTGAGATGATCCTTAATTGAGTGTAGATTACCTCTTTCATGTGTTGAAGTGACCCTTTTTAATGACCCCCCCTTCTTCCTTACCATTCTGTCTGACTCGGCCCAATGACTTGCCAACATGTAGTTACTGCCGTGCGTTACCTTGGAGGTTATATGAACGGCATTCCATATGACCTCCCAGAAAACACGCGGCTCTCTCGCTCTGAGATTCCTACGCTAATCATACGTTTGTGAACGTCGAGTTGGTGTCAGCATGGCTAGTCATTATAAGGGTGAACATGAGGATGATGATGACGTCGAGGAGGAGGAGCAGGATGATGAAGCTGAAGGTGTCATTTTCTTCGTCCTCATAATCGTAATAATGATCACCCTCATTATCTTCATCTTCTTCCTCATCATCATCATAACCATTTATCACCCTCATCATCACCATCGTTTTCATCATTGTCATCATAATCATTATCAGCATCATCATCATAATCATCATCATCATCGTCATAATCCTCATCATCATCACTAAGACCGCTTAATTGTCTTCATCTTCTTCTTTATAATCATCATACCCATTTATCACCCTCTTCATCACCATCGTTATCATCATTATCATCATCATCATAATCTGTATCATCATCATCATCATCGTCATCATTATCATCGTCACTAAGATGACACATTAAATGTCATTATCCTCATCATCACCTTCTACATCATCCTTATTAACATCATCATCATCACCATCATAATGATTATCAACATAATTTGTATTCCATAATTGGTCTATTTATTACATTACCGGTCGATTATTACATTACTGGTTGTAACACACGCTCATGCAGACCTTTCTCTGTTTGTATAAAGACATCAACTACTTGGTAGGTTGGTAATGGGTAATCCAATTTTACTCATATCCAACAAGGATTGCCGCTGTGCACACAATAATAGGGACAAAGTCTGCCACAAATTGTTCACAGCCTAATACATTACTCATGTATGACCAATTAGTAAACAATACCAGATAAGATTTAACATTAGTGATATTTTCTACTGTAGCTAGCAACTGCCAAAGAAACTAGGGTCCAACTGAAAAACAACGCCAAGAGAAGGGCAAATTGAAAGACGGCTTGTGTGGACGTGAGCCGTCACATACAGTGAGCAGACCGGGGGTGGGGGGTTGCGTCCTTTGATATGTAGTGATTACAAACAAACAACGCCCAAAGCCTCTATTTATTCAATATTCCTTACTTGTTGTAGTAAACAATATGCTTATGATTTAAGTGTTTAATTGTAGCGTAGGTTACCTCACTCGAGTCTTTGTACGTAGTTGTAAATGGTCAAGAGACTCTAGACCCCACTACACTCATAAGAATGTAAGCCACATCGATGCCAATTATACTGTACTTCAAAACAGTGACATCATCAAAGACATCTCCAAAGCATCAGTTCTAAGAACGGTCAGCAAGTCGAGTTAATTACATTTATCAAAAGCTGTAGTGTTATCGTTCCGTTATTTTGCACACGGCGCCCTATTTCTGAATAACGGCAGCGTGGGAGACTTAGTAAATGACAGCCCCTGCAGTATTTAACCGGCCGCCGGGAACAGTGCATCAGAACCCAGCTAAGCATCACTGAAGGCACCTGTCCATCTTAGAAGACGTTGACGAAGAAACAGACGACCAGGTAGGGGCGTTCACTGAATTATAAACTGCTACATATTCATGATAATTATACTTCCTTGAGATAAACGTAATTTAATTCCTTGATTATTTGTAAAAATTACATTCTTTTCATTTTTGTATAATTATTATATTAGCTAGTTCTGTCAATTGCATGCTTACATGTTATTTTATGGCATTTTATTCATTATTCCTATTGTAGTTTATCATTACTTTATCCTAAGTTATGTGATTTCGTTAGCAATTTTGCTTCATAGCAGTGTTATTAATTACGCTATAACATGCAGGGTACCGATGATTTATACACATATACTTTTGATCAACTATGATTACTGTCTAAGCATGTTTTTTTATTTCTTGGTTACATTTTGTAAACATAATCTTTGAACAACATTTTTTTTCTGAATATACGCTGTTTATGAATGCAAATTATTATTATTAAAATATGTATTATTAATAATGTTCTGCTATACTACGAAGACCGGTTACTACAGATTGTTATTGTGTTGATGAAACAACACAATTGGTAAAGCTTTCGAGTCTTGTAAAACATGTATGTAATCATTTCAAAATATATATTTTCGTTTTTATGACTTAATTTATGACACAACGAATGGGAAATGTGTTTGTCTTTTCTCTACTAAGAAATTCGGTGTTTTTAGCACCAATTAAATGTCTTTAGTAACGTCCATGTTTTTATCCTGCAGTTCCACGTTGAAGCGTTGTTAAGCAGTAACAAGCCGAATAAGATCGATATGAAGAATATCTTGGTGAGTTTCTTGCTCTAACTGCTCAAAGGTGTCCACATTTACCTATTCTTACATAGACTACTAATTATCTCCCCGAATAAGAACTTCAAGATGTTGATAATTTCCCAGATTGAAAAAATATATGACACAGTGCATGTATAATAACAATCAGAATATGTTTACAAACATTTTATCGACAACTGTGAACGAGATGTCACTAGGTTAAGACTTAGACCAGGAGATCATTGTCAGAGTTGTCATGACAACAATTGAATGATGCGTTACGTTGCACTAAAGTGTTATATCTTTCCTCGATTCAATGTTATCGCTCGTCTCATTTCAACTAAAAACATCAAACCGATCCACTATCCACAACGACATGCTGACTCGTTTGCGGAAATGTGTGAAATGTCGTTTTGATGAAATCATATGACAAACTTTTAAATTATTTTTTTTATTCGTTGTCCGGTTTTATGCATAACGCTGTTTAGACTTTCGCAAAATACCAGATCTAACGACCCAAGTAAATTGTTTCGATGATTTCAACAAAAGTATACATTCTATTAGTAAGCTGACTGCGCGCGATACTAAAACTATTCGGGCGCTACAAATATGAACAGCAACGAACCTGAATCGCAGTGGGATAACTCAATCCAGGAGGGTGGTGTACACGTCCTTTTATAACGCTACGTCACATACACTGATACGTTATGATAATTTGTTGAAGAAGAATAAATGAGCGACTACGAATAAATAAATCGGTTAGTAATTCACACTGGTATGCTGACGTTAATTACCTCAAGTTCCATTCACCTCTCTTCGCTCCAGCCCGCTTAGCTGTGTAAGCAATATACAACTATATATGGCATTGTGCGAACGAACCGGTTTCGCGCAGTGGTTGCAGCGTATCTGAATGCTTTCCAGATTTATTCAGTTGGTGTTGGAATGAACAAACCTACCAGTGATTAAATATAAAACGCTTTGAGCAGTTCTAAAGAACGAATTCTCGCTATGAAAAACATGTTTGCCAGTACAACTATGGTAGGTTGCTGGCTTGAAGTCAGTTATGTGACTTGACTGCTTGAATCGTTTCAGGTGGCGCTCCTAGTGGCGACGTTTGTCGCCGTAGTGTGGCCAGCCTCGTTGAATCCAAAAGGTACAATCAATGTTACATCACTAACCGAATATTGATCTTTCCTATTGCAATACAAAAACAGTATGACATAATATTATATTTCCTCGCACTTGTACGTAGGCCTACATACGTACGTGCGTGCGTGCGTGCGTGCGTGCCTGTGTGCGTGTGTGCGTATATGTGGTTGGTACAAGTGTTCTCGAATTGACATTGATAGTGATAGATCCAATGTTATATGTTTTAGATATCGAGACAGTGTATCGTGGATGTCTGCTTCACTGCGACAAAGACCTGGCGTACTGCATCTCGACGTGTGATAATCAACTCACGGTGGACAATGACATCAACGTCTGCGAACACACGTGTCATATGTACGAAGAATACTGCGTAGCTCACTGCTTTCATTAACATGTGGACGGTTTGTTCTCCGCTCCGACAAGACGTCTTCTTGCTTAACAAGAGACTCGCATCGACTCAAACTGAAGGCACGGACGTTAGTCATTGGCGAAGACACATGTTGTACATACTGACATGCCCTTTCGTAATGCATAGTATCGAGTATGTATATGTTTCCGAATTTAATATAAAACGACATATAAATGCGTTGAAGCGTTTTCAGTGTTATATACCACCACTGTCGATATCATATGTTTCTTATCCCGGAACATAATAATTATGTTGAACATCATACTACTATTGATAAGAAACGTGTATGTAATCATTTGAAAATATTTATTTTTTGTTTTATGACTTAATTTATGACACAAAGAATGGGACATGTGTTTGACATATCCTCAACTACTCTCCAGTGAAATGTGAATAACGTAACATTTATTACAATCAATTAAACAATGTAAGAACGCTTATGTTGAATCATTGTTGCTACAAGTTATTTCCATTTGCTTTTCTCGATTGACCATCTTGATAAACCGAATAGAATTAAGCGAGTAAAATGCCAGTCGGAACCCCTCCTTGTTGGGGAAATGTTCTCATCCAAGTATAAAACATGTCCTCACCTAGCGACATAGCACTAGTGACGTAATTGGATGTAGCACTAGTGACGCAATTGGATGTAGCACTAGTGACGTAATTGGATGTAGCACTAGTGATGTTACTGGATGTAGCACTAGTGACGTAATTGGATGTAGCACTAGTTGTGTTACTGGATGTAGCACTAGTGACGTAATTGGATGTAGCACTAATGACGTAATTGGATGTAGCACTAATGACGTAACTGGATGTAGCACAAGTGATGTTACTGGATGTAGCACTAGTGGCGTAATTGGATGTAGCACTAGTGATGTTACTGGATGTAGCACTAGTAACGTAATTGGATGTAGCACTATATAATATATAGCTGCAATCATTATAAAACACAAATAATCAACAAAACAACCCAGTTCCGTGCTGCACGCGCAATCTGGACTAATAAATTATTAAAATGAGAACAACATAATTAACTCCGCCTTGTATGTCCAGGATATGTACTAGTCCGTCCTTTATGTGGTCCCCGCTTCAAGTTGTTTACTTCCGGTCATCGACGATTGGCCGTTATTTTTAAGCAGCCAACCGTCCGGGAAATTCGACTGTATTTAATGTCACGCTTATTGTCGCCAAGTCGTTGTCAGATCGTTCAGTCGTTCGTGTTGGGTAAGGACGTGTTGGTGCGTTTGGTTGTTGAGCGCGTAGGTATCTCAATACGAAGAAAACGGAGATAATTTTAAACGCGCTTGGAAATTAAAAGGCCGAGCGTGTATAGCGGTTAGAGCACCGGTCTGTGGATCGAGGGACCGAGTCCACCTGCCGGCTCGAAACTAGGGGAATTTCGTTTACTCGGCACTTTGCCTGTGTATTTGGATGAGACACTAAAAGCCTTTGGTCGATTCTGCCTGGGCTGGTGTTGCTGCGGTGCCAGTGGGTATATACAGGTTTTGACATTTTTCGCCACTTGCATTCCCACCTGGCAAGTGTCCGTGACATCCTACTTGCCCAACAAGAATTTTAGTTGCCCTGAGGCTGAAATAGTTAATGAAATTGATGCACTGACATGAGTTTGTATGCAAATATGGATTCCGCAAATATGACTAAATACGTCACTGTGTGTTTGCCACGTTGACGTTGTCTTGCGGGTTGACCAGGTTTCTTGTCTGCTTTTAGCAGCATTTGAAATATGTTGATCGCATATATAACGAACTTGGACGTTCAAACGCACATTTCGTTTTCACGCACCTCAGCTATATATATATATATATATATATATATATATATATATATATATATATATATATATATATATATATATATATATATATATATATATACCAGTAATAAAAACCTCTTCGTTCTTCTTAAAGGTTTCGGAGAACAATAAACGTTGTATGTTGTGAACAATAGTTGATTGAGTGTAATTGTTGACTAATTTCTTAGTAAAGAACACATGTTTGAATACAAGAAGAATGAGTTCTTAAAATGAACTTGTTTGTCATTTGTATTGTTGCCAAATACCTAATCCAGCAGGCCCTACTCGAGCTATTGTGTTACACTAGACTATCGGTCCGTCGTCATCGTTGACATCGTTGACATCGTGTGACAGTGTGTGTCCTACTGCGTCAGCATACTCGTTATTCGTCGTCGTAAGGACCTGTGCTGCAGAGTCAACGTCACCGCCATCAGCGCATCGGAAAAATGTTAATGGTGTGTAAGCGCCCACTCACGGACGAGGAACTGTATTACCAAGTCCGTTACGACTACATTGGTGAGGAGTCAACACCCAAAACTCAAAAGGTCTACTTCGATCCGAAAAGGGTGGGATGTTACGGCGGAATCAACGCCTTTCGACGCGTCATGCGTGTGCCGAGGAAAGTCGTCGAAATCAGAGTCAGCAGTGGCAGCCCGATCTCGTCGACCTGTCGAATTTTAGGAAAGGCAAAGACCGTACTACGTTTCTCCTCACGGTGATCGACATCTTCTCGAAAGTTACCTGGTGCATTCCGGTAAAGAACAAGTCGGCGTCGTCAATGGTGGCGGCGTTTAACACACTGCTTGTCGACATCGCGCCTACGACGCTGCAGACCGACAAAGGACTCGAATTCCTGAACTGAAGAGTCCAGAATGCATCCATCGTTTCTCCACACACAACGAGGAGACCAAGGCGAGTATCGTCGAAAGGTTCAATCTAACGGTGAAGACGCACATGTGGCGATACCTGACGAAACACCAGACGTCGCGATACATCGAGCTTCTTCAGGACCTTGTGCGGTCGTACAACGACTTCCCTCACCGCAGCATCGGCATGGCTCCGCCACATGTGAGTGCGGCGAATCAAGAAGAGGTGTGGCAGCGTTTGTACGGTCACGACGCTAAGGGTATACACAAGTTCAGAGTGGAGGATCGCGTGCGCATCAGTAAGGCTAAGAGACGGTTAAAAAAAAGCTGCATGGCGAACTGGAGTGAAGAGATCTTCACGATACGCGAAGTTAATCCCTCTGATCCACCCGTGTACTGATTGATAGATGATCTCTGTGAGGTGCTAGACGGAACCCCAGAATCCCGTGGGCTCGCTGAATAACAGGCTGATTTCGCTCTTCAGTCAAGTCGACGTCTGCCTGAACGGTACGTTCGTGACCCCTTCGATCACGTTTCCGTGTCGCGCCTACATCGAGACGCTGCTGAGTTACTGCACCGACATCAAGGCGACGCAACTGTCAAGGCAGCTCTGGCACAAGGACACGGTCACTCGCATGGGTGCCGTGGAGATCGACGTCGGGACCGCAGTTAATGCAAGGCTCGTGGCTCGACGAGCGGACATCGTCCGGAGTCATGTCGTCGACATGATTGGCCGTCTCCACGTTGACCTGTTCCTGCAGGATGAATTCTTGATCAACGGCGTTGATGTCAAGATAAGACTGGTACGCAGCAAGAAGACGTTCGCACTCACGGCCGGTGGGCTCAACCCCAGGGGGAGACACCCCTAAGCTCATGACCTCTGGCGCGGTTGTAAATACCCCAAGTCGCATCACCATCATCATCATTGAGCCTCTGAGGAGGTGGCGACACCCCTAAGCAGTGGTAGACACTCCTAAGTCGCGTATTCATCATGTTGTAGTCATAGTAACCAAGTTACTCTTTTGTATCATGATTGTTGTTGCTCAATAAAATACGTATGCACTCGTACAATACCGTGTTTGGTTCGTTTCTCGTTCACTCGTCAGGCGATAACACCCCACCACCCAACACGCTCTTTAACCCCTCTGTTGTCCACCCATTACCACAAGGATCAGTATTAGGACTTTTATTATTTTTAATATATTCAATGAATTCAACGATAATATACCAAGCAACGTACTGAAATCTGCGGATGACACAAACGTGTTTAGGAAGGTTAACATTGATGGTGATAAGCAACATTTACAAAACGATCTAGACAAATTAGTTAAATGGTCTGAAAAATGGCAGATGTTATTCAATTTTGGGAAATATAAATGCCTACATACATGGTGGAGACAAGCGTGGAAATCATATCGTAAGAAAGGTATAGATATGCTTGAACGAACACAGAGGAGAGCAACTCAATTTATTCCACAACTGAGAGACCTTAGTTATGAAGAACGCATAAAAGAATGTGGTTAAACAACCCTAGACACAAGGAGGTTACGAGGAGATCAGAATGAAGTTTTAAGATATTGATAGAAATATGTTTTTCTCACTCAAGATAGATAGTAAAACTAGAGGACACGAGGTAACATTAGTAAAGGATCAGTGTTGATTGGTTATCAGGAAGTACCCGTTTTCACACAGGATAATCAATGAATGCAATTTTTTTTCAAACGTTCTTTTGGATTTTCTAATTTCAGTTGTAGCTAGGTTAAGTGCCTCTTTGTAGTTCTGCTTGTGGATAATTCTTCTAATAGCGTCTTTCGACAGGTGTTTCTTCTTGGACCTTCTCCCCTGTTTTCTTAATGGAACAAATATATCAGTAATGCCCTCAATTTAATCCCTTAAACATTCCAACAGTCCAATATTATCTTGCTGCAATGTTCTTCAGCAAGATATTCCAATCTGTATTATCTAGATATGTTCTCATCTCTTTATATTTGCCTTTGTTGAAGTTCCTCCTCCATTGTTTTTTTATAATATGTATTCCCTGCTTTTGCTTTTATATTAAAATGGATCTGGTTATGATCACTTGAACCCAATGGTTCGTGAACATTGTCAACTAATTCATTTTGAGAAGTAGAAACTAATGGTCGTTACCCTCACTCTCTAATGATTTCCATTGTATATGGCCATTTCTAAAATCATCCATTGTGCTATTTTATATATCTCTCGTGTCTTATGTTTGGCCTACGATAAACTACTCCTGTTGTTAGTGTTAAGTTCTTGGTAACTATGTTACACCCAATTACTTCCTCACGATGTGCAGCACTTAGACACTGGTGGGACAGGTAGCTGCAGATGATTGTACAGCTGCCGTAACCGAATTCTTGGATTCAGCAGCTCAGAAAGATAGGCGGGTGTCAAATCTTGCATAGCCAGCCTATATATATATATATATATATATATATATATATATATATATATATATATATATATATATATATATATATATATATATATATATATATATATGTGTGTATGTATGTATGTATGTTTGTATGGATGGATGTATATATACATATATATATATATATCTATATATTTATATACATATATATATATATATATATATATATATATATATGTATATACATATATATATATATATATATATATATATATATATATATATATATATATATATATATATATATATATATATATATATATATATATATATATATATAATGATATATCTATATATGTATGTGTGTGTGTGTGTGTGTGTGTGTGTGTGTGTGTGTGTGTGTGTGTGTGTGTGTGTGTGTGTGTGTGTGTGTGTGTGTGTGTGTGTGTGTGTGTGTGTGTGTGTGTGTGTGTGTGTGTGTGTGTGTGTGTGTGTGTGTGTGTGTGTGTGTGTGTGTGTGTGTGTGTGTGTGTGTGTGTGTGTGTGTGTGTGTGTGTGTGTGTGTGTGTGTGTGTGTGTCAGTACTTTGAATTTGATGCAGCATTGCCTTGGACATTCAACCAATACAGATCTCCTAGAACTGGAGTGATATGCGCAGCGATAGGTGAAAGAACAACCAGACATGCTGGTCTATTGTGTACCTTCTGGAGCCATATATTCTCAGGTGGTCATTCATAGTCTTTAGTACGAAAGATGCACCAGTCATGTCAAAAACAGCTGATAAATCCATGAGGACCAGAAGGACACCTCTGGAGCCAACCAGAGAACTGGTGACACCATGCTGCACTCTCACTAATACAGCTTCACTGTATGTAGGGGTTTGTAGGCCGATTGTTACTCCTCGTGGAGGTCGTTGTCAGTTAGATGTTGAATGAGACGTTTGGCTGCTACCTTCTCCAAGTTCTCCAGTGTGTTTTTATCCAAGGTAAGCTTTCTTATATAAATTCATCATTTTTAATATATATATATATATATATATATATATATATTGAAAATGATGAATTTATATATAATATATATATATATATATATATATATATATATATATATATATATATATATATATATATATATATATATATATATATATATATTAAAAATTATAAAGGTCCTGATACTGATTCTTGTGGCATCCCACTTGCAGTTTGAAACCTCCCCATCTACTACAACACGCTGTCTTCTGTCAGTCAGTCATTGTTCTATGTTTCTAACAATCTAAGCATATAATATCTACTGGTGATCCCTCGTATATTCACTTAGTGATATCTTCAAAAACAATAACATATTTGTTAAGCATCACCTCACTTTTACGAATCCTTGTTGAGATGGATTTAATAATGTATGCCTAATAAGGAAGTCCAACATATGGTATTTAATTACCCTTTCTAATGTTAAAAACGCTGATGTTAAACTCACTGGTCTGTAATTCTCTGACTTATTTTAAATAATGGCATGATTTTTGCTTTCGTCCATTCAAAAGGAACCACTCCCTCTTTTATTGACTAGTTGAACACCATTGCAAGTGGTATATTAATTTGTTCCACTCTTTACGTTTTTAGTTGTAGAGGAATTCCATCCACTCCATTAGATTTATTGTCCTTCATTGCCTTTATTTTCTTAGCTGCAATTTGTGGAGTTACAATTAACTACCCTAAATAGTCCGATTTAGCCTCCTGAAATTTAACATCTGGAACTGGTAATGAACTAATACACTCTGTAGTAAACACTGAACTGTAGTATCCATTTAGATCTTCCGCCATTAAAAAACCTTCTGATGTTATATTTCCAGCACTCTAGTTGTCCAACCTTGTCTCGTATGTTTTTTGACTCCTGATATATGCATAAAAACTCTTCCTGTCATTTTTTTATGTTACGTGCTAATTTTTGCTCACATCGTCTTTTAGATTGTCTAGCTGCATTAACTGCACCTTTGTAATTTGTGTAGTATTCATCTTTTCTGGTACACCTATAAACACTCCATATTGTTTGCATGTACGCTATTTTTCTAATAGTTTCATTTGAAAAGTGTTTCTTTCGAGACCATTTTGATTGTTTTTTCAAGAGAACAAATTTATCAATGATACTCTCAATTACATATTTTAGAATGTTCCAACATTCAAATGCGGTCTTCTTTCTCAGCGTGTTATTCCAATCTAGCTTTGCTAAGTATTTTCTCATATCTTTATATTTACCTTTGTGGAAGTTTCTCGTGTATTTTGTTGCACTTTATGGTTTTACTTTGATGTCAACATGTATTTGATTATTATCACTGTTACCCAATGTATTTTGACATTGCCCACTAATTCATTTTGTGAAGAAAAAACTAAATATAATATATTCTCTCCCCTGGTTGGTTCTAGCACGTGTTGAGTAAGGAAGCTCTCCTGAATTAAATGTAGAAACTGTTGGTCCTCAACCCCTGTACTCTCTAGAGATTTCTATTGTATGTGTCCGTGGTTAAAATCTCTCATTATGATATATTCCCCTTTACTCACATTCTTGATAGCGTTTTATATTTATATGTTGTCCTCTTCGTTTATGTTTGGACTTCGGTAAACCAATCCAATAGTTAATGTTGAATTTCCTGTAATTATATTGCACTAACCAGCTTCATCGCAATTTATCCTGCCAGTCATAATTCAGCATATGATGTGTCTTTGTTGGCCCATGATTCGGTTATACCAATTATATGAGGGTTAATATCTTCTGTGGCAAAAATCTTGAATCGGTTGCAATATCCAACTCATAATTTAGTGCTAAGACCATTTTGGAAATATGACTATATCTGGTAGGAAACCAGATGGTTATAACTGTAGTTACTGCCGAGTAAATTAATTTAAAACGTGTTGTTCTTCTTGGGTTCTTCTTTGTTCGTGTAATCAGCTGCGTGGTCAATACGTGCTACGTAAGAGTCGTATCAATGTCGCGTGGAATCAAGAAATCTTCTAGCAGGTTATATTAGTCAGATTTCATTGATGTCATATTCGTTGAAATGAAATAGAAACAGTTGTTCTCCGTTGTCCGTGTAATAATGAGTCATTGCATGTGGACGTATTTAACAAGATTTAACAGTTTTAATATGATTTCATTAACACTGGCGTCCAAAATAACATAAGTAATCCTTGTAGAGCAGTTTGCAAGGAATTGGCCTTACTCATAGACAGATCTTGTGGGCGGATGCAGACCCTAAAAAAGGTTGTGTCCAATTTACCCCAAAAAGCTCGTTGCCTAAACTGGTACAGGATATGCACGCACGCTTCGATACACACGCACGCACGCACGCAGTCGCAGTACTCCCCCTCTTTCAAAGTAACCTCTTCTGCAACGATTCAATGACATTTTAGGAGGCCTTCCGCGGGGAGGAGAATTATCATGTGTGTTTTAGTTGCTGCATGCACCTGATAACAACGGCGTCATTAGAGGTGTCAATTTTACTATATTTGATTGTGCGCACAAAATATAAATCACGTAGCATGAATATGTTTTTATCTCCACACCACCAAGGTAGAGTTGTACGAACACCACCAAGGTAGAGTTGTACGAACACCACCAAGGTAGAGTTGTACGAACACCACCAAGGAAGAGTTGTACGAACACCTCCAGTGCTTCATTGCGATGAACTGATTGCGTTCTGCATTGGCATCTTGGGGGGGTTGGCTATGCATCACACTAGCTTACATTTTTTATTTGTTTAGTATATAACCTGTTGCCCCACTACATGGTAGCATGGTAAATTGAAGGATGACTAAGTCTGCCCCCCTTTGGAGATCCTAGATACGCCACTAGGGTTTTGCAAATATCCATAAATTTGGACATCAACTGATCATGCATTGGAACTTTGGTATAAATTTAAGAAGTTCGCCATTGCTGTGACTGGTGAAATCATGGTACACACAGAGTTATGTCACTTTGTATCTCGTCGCGATGCACCGCTTTTGGGGTTATTGGTCAGCACCAAAGCAGCGTCAGTATTCGTCTTCCCGGCGATGTTCACAGCACCTTCGTTTGCTTGGTCGTGCATCTTTCGGAAGTCCAAGCTGAACTGCTCGCCTTCTCGTCGGTGGCTCAGCTAGCAATTGTGGTATAACAAAAGCGAAACCACAAGCATCCGTCAAGAATTTTCTGCTTTCCATCTTTCGGGACAAAGCTTAGCTATTCTTTGTTTTATGTATAACATGCCTCGTCAGCGCTGCTGGAATAAAGAAACCACCTTTGGTATCTCGGGTTTGACTTTTGCTGGATCTGCTCACCGATGATGGCAATAATTTCGTTCTTTATTATCTTCGTGGCCTGGATGGCATTTTTGTCGCCAAATGCCTATATAGAACCACATAACCAGGTTTCTCAGTTTCTCAGTGTTGAGGTGGCTACTCGGTGCAATATTCAGCTTTTCACGTAGAATAACCGTCTTTTCTATGGGCTGCATGCGATGATTGTCTCTCACACTGGTTTGGAAGCGTGACCAGTGGAAATTCACAACAAAAAACGCATTGACAACGATAATCTATCTACGTTTAATACTAGCAGTATTTCAAAAGCCAACGCTACACACCATTTTCATATTTATGAAAGATATAAATAATTAATTCTGTAATTAATATTGATAAACTAGTTCCAAGTAAATAGTAGGCTCAATGTATTTGACAATTGCTCTAGGGATGCAATGCAACTAGAGCCTGTTTTTACATGTAAGTAAAATACATTTGTTTCTCGAGTTCCAGGTCGCCGTCTGTCGTTGTGTCGCAGAGTTTCTCAAGCTCCATATTCCTCTTGATCGTCACGAACCAGTCGACGAACTCGCGGCCTAGCAGCTCCACCATGGTCTCGTCTGCCTGCAGACTGTCGAGGGCTTCTGACAGCGTCGTCGGCAGAGTCGTCGCTGTCGCGTCGCGTTGCGGGGGACATTCGAGGTTGTGGTTGATTCCGTCGAGGCCGGCCGCCACTGTTGCGGCGAGGACGAGGTAAGGGTTGCTGCTGCCGCTCGGCAGGCGGTTCTCGATAAACGTGCCGCCGATGTCGATGTTCTTGGCCCTGAACGACGTGTTGCGGTCGTCGATGCCCCAGTTGGCCGTGTGCGGCGTCCACGACTGGTGGAGACGGCGGTAACAGTTGACGGTGGGGGAACACAGAGCCGTCAGTGCCCCGGCGTGCTTGACGAGACCTGCTATCCAGTGGCCGGCCGTCTTCGAGAGATTGTCGTTGCTACTCGAGTCATAGAAGACATTGTCGTCACCGTGCCACAAGGAATGGTTGAAGTGCAGGCCGCTGCTCGACGACTCAACGCGAGGCTTCGACATGAATGTGGCACGCAGACCGCGCTGCTGGAAGAATTCCTTCACGCCTTCCTTCGTAACGACAGCGTCGTCAATCGAGCGCACGCCGTCGGTGGGTCGTCCGATCAGCTCAAGTTGACCGGCACCGTACTCGCAGTGGAAGCTCTCGATATCGATGCCGCTCTGCTGCAGTTGGCCGTCCAAGTCACACAGATCCGCCTCAGTGTTCGACAGCGCCAGAGTGCTGAAAATGTCCGGGCCGTCGAACACGGGTTCACCGGCTGAGTCGAACACGTAAAACTCGTACTCGAAGCCCGACATGAGTCTGAGGCCTAGTGCCGAGAGACGGTCGAGCTGTTCGCGGGCCACGTAGCGCGGACACTGCAGTTGAACTCGTAGACTCGGTATCGTCCGGCCCCGGCCCACGCCAGTCTCCGGCCGGTGTCCGGCATCGGCCGAAGCAGGGCGTTGCCCAGTCGGGCCTCGCTTATCTCGGCCAGGGGGACGAACTGTGAACGTGGTCCGCTGGCTAGAACACCTGTAGAACACAGGTCACAACTAATGTTACCGTAGGCGAAAGTTATGATTTTACTGACCGACATCTTCGACAAGTTTAGCCAACATCATATAGTTCTTAGTCTCGTCGATACCATAAAAAAATAATTTACTTTTTTAAGCCATACATTCCATAGTAACGGGAAACATGCCATGAATTTGTCTTCTAGCTTCAAAAGGCAAACAATCAATTGTCGTTTGAAACTCAGAACAACTACATCCTGTCTCAAAGTCAAGTTTGCAATAGCTTGCTACACGCAATTGGTTTAGTAGACCCAAATCACATAATAAAGATTTCCATTATGTACTGCATGTATTTTAACGCTGTCTTAATGTATATATGTGTGAAAATTTGTGACGACGAAGTGAGTTTGTTTGAGTTTATTTTCCGAAACTGTATACATACATTCAAAATATGCAAAAGGAAACAATACAAGCAGGTATTAGTAATACAGTTTCAGGTTAACATTGTAACCAGTTAGGGAAACACAAACATTGCGAACAACAATTGCGATTAAACATTTATATAACTGTTCGCTGTCAACCATGGTAATTTTATTTGTAGAATGATCAATAGTAATTTGCGCAACAAGTAGCAATCAGGCTAAATAACAAATTACTAATACAAAAGTAATGCAAATGAATCATAGTAAATGCCTTAGCCAGTTAAAACGCAAATGTAAAACGTTTAATATTATGTTTATTTTTAATCAATTTATTCAAGATCAACGGACCTTTACACAATAGAATGTTCGATGATCTAACAGTACAACTACTGATCGGATATATATATATATATATATATATATATATATATATATATATATATATATATATATATATATATATATATATATATATATATATATATATATATATATATATATATATATATATATATATATATATTTACATTTATAGGCCTCTATATTGACGAAAGACTGGATTGGCAGGAACACAAAAATCGTTCGTGCAATTCTTCAAGCAAGCTTCCATGAACACTCACATCCCCTCTATGTATGTGTGTGTGCGTGCGTGCGTGCGTGCGTGCGTGCGTGTGTGTGTTCCTGCCAATCCAGTCTTCCGTCAATATAGAGGCCTAGACGTGTAATACAATGTGTGGGCTTAATTATCTTATCAGACATCAACAAAACTGTTTCTTCACTTTCAGTAGGCGGAGATCTAGAAAACAACATATAATTTCCTTTAAACATGAAATCAGGCAGCCAAGACCTCGAGTTTTCTATTCATGTCTTTGTATAGATTATTAGTTAGTTGTCCACTCATGCACACAGTGGTGTCGTCCGCAAATAATATCGATTTACTGTTTTGACAAAAAGGTTGATCATTTATATATAAAATAAACAAGAGGGGACCAAGGAGATATCCCATGGGACACCATACGTAATAAGCATTGTTAGCGAGAATAACCTGCAAAACGTTGTAGATAGTTTGTCGCAAGGAGGCGACACCATTAAACCATGCACTTAACGAACTGTGTTGTGCGTGCGAGCATGCGATCGTGCATACGTGTATATGTTCAAAACGTCCCACACACAAACGGAAACAAACATTCATAAATACGCACACCACGCCCACACACACCACGCCCACATGCACAGGTAGTTTGACTAGTTTCTATCACTTAAGGAGTCAGACCACAGTTGAGAATTGCATTGGTGGCCATGTTAACGTTTTGTCTGATTATAAGAAAACCTGAACATCAAAAATTCTGAAATAAATGTGCAGCAACTGCCATCATCTTATTGACATGCTCACCAACTTTTATCAAAATCACATACCTCCAGCTCTTTTAAAATGCCCACACGTGCGATGCCCGTCAATATTTACAAAAATAGCCGGGTATTCATGCGCCCACGTGGCCCATAGCAGAAAAATTCCCATAAATCCCTCCGCCAGTGAAACTCTCCAAAAAATGCACTATTTCACAGCCAATAGCTTCTATAAACAAACCTGTGAATAGTCATGCTCAAAGGCACTAATGTCACATAATATGAATTTATTAAGTTCACATTTCACAATTTCACGTGCCCTACATTCGTAGAAACAGTAAACAGGAAGGTCAACTGTGGTCTTACCCCTTAAGTCACAGTGGGTCACGGCTGTAAATAAAATTCATCACAAGCAGACTGTACCCGAGTAGATTCCCAGCCCGTCCCGCAGTATCCGACCAGCGTGTCTGACGGGCACCGTCTTGCCACGTGGGATGCCATGTATGTCAGCGACAGTGAAACGAATGAAGTCACACTTCGCTGTCAGACTAGACGCGTCCACCTGCATTGAATCGGCCATTCTATGTTCGGCTTCTTTGTGATCCAACTAGGTCAGCATGAAACGTGGACCGAGTACAATCTCACGTTGCGCCGTCTGGTTACTACGTGACATTGATGGATGAAGACCATATGCATGAATGCTTTGGCATAAGCGTCGACTTTAGGTAACCATGGTGCTAGGCGTAGGAGATTTTTGCAACTTGCAATTGTACTTGTATTATTTTTTGTTTTGACGACCCAGGTTGCATTACTTCTTATTATACTTGGAATCAATCTTTTTTTGACCCCAGTAATCGCCAGGTCGCACAATATATATATATATATATATATATATATATATATATATATATATATATATATATATATATATATATATATATATACATATATATATATATATATATATATATATATATATATATATATATATATATATATATATATATATATATATGTATATATATATATATATATATAATAATATAATATATGTATATATATATATATATATATATATATATATATATATATATATATATATATATATATATATATATATATGTATATATATAATATATATAATATATATATATGTATGTATATATATATATATATATATATATATATATATATGTATATATACATATATATATATATGTATGTATATATATATATATATATATATATATATATATATATATATATATATATATATATATATATATATATATATATATATATATATATATATATATATATATATCCATCAATGTATACATGAATTTATGTTAAATTATATGCAGCGCTTTTGATCCACAAAGTAGGAATTGTAGTGCTTTATAAATACAGCATTATTATTCAAAAAGAATGCCAACAACACCCGGTACATGTTGCTGCCTAGAATAAACGTAAAGCGAGTGACAACAGCAGCGCTCGAGCATAGAAGGCAGCCGCCAAGACACCCCTGACACAATGGTTGTCACTGACAAAGTGCGTCAGTTGAAGCGCAATCTCCATGACAAAGAAGAGGAGTGCGAACGATTCAAGCCAAATGATACCGCCGCTGAACACCTACCATCACAAGTCTGAACACCTACCTCCACAAGTCTGAACACTGCAAAAAGAGCTCAATGCCATCCTCCTGAAAACGCCACAGTCAGCTTGTTTCCTTCTGTCGGCACTACTGTGATAAAACGTCCACATGCCAAAACTCATTATTACACGGACGACGGAGACCAACTCAAGACGAATCAAACGCTTCTTATTCATTTCTCCCAAAAATACCATCATTGAAACCGGAACAATATGACCAGCTAGAAGTTTTCTCGATTCAACACGTCGCTGATAGGACTTTCACTTAGCACGTATTGACCACGCGACTGCGTACACGAACAGAGAATAACTCGAGAAGTAGAAGAAGGCCACGTTTTTAATTTTTTAATCTACTCGGCTAAATAACATTTGTAACCATTTCCTACCTGAAATTGTCTAAGCTCCAATATGGCCTGAACAATAAATTGTCAGTTAAGAGCTGTCTGGTGCATTCAATTCATAATGAATCTACACCTGTTTGTTCAACTGACAAAAGACAAACACAACTCTAGTGATAAATCGTGAGGATACGCAGGCTATATAAGTTGTCACTTAAAACTTCAAGAGAGGTTAGCTTGAACTGGGTGGCGACAACTGTCTAAGAAACCTTCAGTTGAACCACGACGATAACCGACGAATTCATCTACTTCTCCCCCTTAATCCCCTGAGGTAGGTAGTGGGGACACATCACGAATTCTTTTCCGCCCACTCGACGACTTGTTTCCATCTCTCTCACACATCTGTCATTTTCCCAAATGTTTTGCTGTTCACAGCTGCATTTTCCAGCTTTGCGTCACCCTGTTCCTCCACCATGATATTGGTCTTTCTCCTTCTACCACCCTAATCTAACAGTTATGCTCTCTTTGTCAAAGTCTCCTCTCTCATTATCTTAACGTTTCCTGCCCGTCGTAGTCAACCCTCAAGTATCTTACTTTTCAGCAAGTTCGTAATTCGCATCATGTTAACACTATACTGCCCACAAAACTGATCAGCAGTCTGACATGTTCAATTAATTTTTATCAAGATTTTTTTTCATCACGTACAAAACAATAACAAAGTTTAACTTTATCCATTTCCATAGGGTACTGACACAAATCTGTTGAAGTTGATTTCCTTCTTACAAAAGAGAGCTTATTTTTTTATTAATAAAAGCCGCATATGTATTGTAGCAAATATATAATAAAATATTAAAATCAACTTGTATAATTAAAGTAATAATTATAACAATGTGTCAACATTTAAATTGTTTCCATAAGTCCATCGATGGGGCTATTTGTTCTACGCAACGGGACATACAACGACGGGATATAAAAGGAATTCTGCGGAACAGACATGTCGTTTGTTTATGTTCAATGGTTTGTGTAAAATTATAGTATTTCTTTCGGTATTACTCTGTGTCAATCCTCAACCCGCAAATATCACTCGGAGAAACATCTGTACACATGGACTAACCAATGACACATGTATTATACTCGATCTTATTTAATTAAATAATTATGTTACTATGTCAGCTATGACCATATCTCATCGACGAGGGTAATAACCCTGAATTTCTATTCAGGATACTGAGTCATTAGTGAATGCTCCAAAATAAATCCTCGTAATTCGTCTTAGGGTAAATAAATAAATGTTTAGGTTGTATGTTGTATATTATAGTCGTGAATACGTTTGGCTTCCCTTTTGGCCTCCCCTTTTGGCCTCCCTTTTGGCCTCCCCTTTTTGCCTCCCTTTTGGCCTCCCTTTGGGCCTCCCCTTTTGGCCTCCCTTTTGGCCTCCCTTTTTGGCCTCACCCATAGACCTCCCAATTTGGCCTCCCCTTAGGGAGATCCTATATACGCAACTATATCAATGTATAAAGGAAGAACAAACGGCTGTAGTATTTATACGGAGAGAAGTTCACTTCGTAGAGATGATTGAAAAATGTAAAATTACACGTCGTAATGAAATAAAATAAGTGTATTGTTTTACGATGACATTGCAGAGCGTGTTGAAGCGTTGAAGACGGCAAGCCTATCATTCAACATGAACAGCCTTGCGGTAAGAGTTTGCAGCATGGCGTAAGTGCTTATGCATACATAAACAAAAATGACTGAGATGCTTACACTCCCTGGCTGTCACCTGTAGTGACACCCTCGCACGTGAGCAACCGATCGCTCCACTCGTTCACGTAATGTGTGGAGGAGTGTTTTGATGGGTCATATCATAATCCATCAAAGCAACACACACTAAAATACAAAAGAAACAAAGTATTTATTTACAGAGACAAATGTATCATTTTGTTGAACGCCTGTGCCTACATATTTAGTCGATGTTTGCAGTCTGCTTTTCGTTAACCAATGGACAACGAACGGATAGTAACCAAATCAAAAAGCATCGAGGCCCTGGTCCATTGGCGGCAGGTCTGCGTCGGTGGCCATTTTGAAAAGAAACCTTTATTGATAACCTGATCGTTTGCTTGGATAGTTGGATTTGTTCACGCCGTTTTGTGAGTCGTGTCATGTGCATTTATGTCTCAGTTGACCTTCTTACTTCTGCTGGTGACAGTCATGGCTTGGGTAAACACGAAGGGAGAAGTCGACGGTATTTGTTATTTATTTATTAAATGTTATTTATTCAGGGTAACAATTCTGTTTATTCACGGATGGGTCAAGTTGACATCCGAACGAGAGTTTCTAGAGAGTACAAGGGGTGAGGACCAACAATTTACATTTTTAATTCAGGATAGCTTCCTTACTCAACACGTGCTAGAACCAACCAACCAGGGAGAGAATATATTATATGAAAGTTTATCTTCACAAAAATAATTAGTGGACAGTGTCAAAATACATGAGTCATTGGGTAACAGTGACCATCATAAAATACATTTTTACATCAAAATAAAGTCAGAAAGTAAATATAAAAAGAAATACAGGAGAAACTTCCACAAAGGAAAATATAAAAATTTTACAAAATGCTTAGCAATGCTTGGAATAACATGCTGATAAACATTCTAAAATATAAAATTGAGAGTAACATTGACAAATATTTTCCCTTGAAAAAAACATTGAAAACGGTCTAGAAAGAAACACTTGTCAAAGAAAGCTATTAGAAAAATAGCGTGGAAGCAAACTATGTGGTGTACCACAAAGGATGAAGACTACACAAATTACAAAGACGCTTCGTAGAAAAAAATAGCATGTAACATAAACAATGACAGCAAGAGTTTGTATGCATATGTCAGGAGTAAATAAAACGTACGAGACAAGGTTGGACCACCAGAAGACAGTGCTCGGAATATACTATCACAAGGTTTTTTAATGTCGGAAGAGCTAAACGGATACTTCAGTTCAGTGTTTTCCAGAGATTATATTAGTTAATTACATGTTCCAGGTGTTAAATTTCGGGAGGCTAAATCGAACTATTTAGAAAAGGAAGCTACGAAAATAAAGGCAATGAAGGAGTGTTCAACTTGTCTATAAAAGATGGAGTGGTTCCTTTTGAACGGAAAGAAGCAAACATCGTACCATTACGTAAAAAGGGTGCGAGAAATAAATAAGATAATCACAGACCAGTGAGTTTAACATCAGTGAATTTTTAGTTATTAGAAAGGATAATTAAAGACCATATGGTGGACTGCATTATTCTACATAAATTATTACACCCATCTCAACATGGTTTTCTGAAAGCGAGGTCATGCTTAACAAATATGTTATGTTTATTTGAAGAAATCACTAAGTGGATAGACGAGGGATCACCAGTAGATATTATCTACTTAGACTTCCTGGACGCTTTCTTTTTTAAAGCTCGTAGTATCGGGGATGGCATAATCAACTGGGTAAAAAAATGCATGATTGATAGAAGACAGCGTGTTGTAATAGAGATGGGGAGGTTTCAAACTGGAAATAAGTTTTGAGTGTGGTACCACAAGGATAAGTATTAGGACCTTTATTATCCTTCGTATATATCAATGATTCGGACGATAATATAAAAAGCAACGTAATTAAACTTGCAGGTCAGAAAGGTTAAAAAAGATGGTGATAAACAACATTTACAAAATTATCTAGACAAATTATTTAAATGGTCTGAGAAATGGCAGATGTTGTTATTTTTGGAAAAGTAAATGCCCACACACAGGACGCGGGAACTTCGATGTAAACTATGTGATGGGAGATACGGTTCTAGGTACTGCCGTAAAAGAAAAGGCTTTGGATTAATAATAAGTGCCGATATGAAAGTTTCAGATTTGTGTGGTATTGCAGCTTCAAAGAGTAATCACATTCTTTGAGAAAAGAGCTATTTCATTGAGAAAAGAGCTATTTCTACCTCTGTATAAAGCAGTAGTTATACAGAGTCCAACAATGTTCAACTACGTGTAACCCGCTCTCCTGGGATATGTGTTAACCTTGTTTTTAGACATATTCACGCTGCTACCAGTTACACAATCTGTAGACAATTTGTTACATTCATTTATTGTCTTCTGTGAGAACGAGTGCTTCCTGATGTCCAATCTACACTGATCTTTACTAATTTTACCTCATGTCCTCTAGTTGTCCTATTTTTCTTGAGTGAGAAAAACATATTTCTATGAATATTTTCATACTCATTCAATATCTTAAAAACTTCAATCTGATATCCTCTTAACCTCCTTGTTTCTAGAGTTGTTAAACCACATTCTTTCAGGCATTCTTCATAACTAAGGTTTCTCAGTTCTGAAATTATTTCAGATGCTCTCCCTGTATTCGTTCAAACATATATATACCCTTCTTACGATATGATATCCAGGCTTGTATACAGTATTCTAAGTCAGGCCTAACTACTGCTTTATTCAAAGTTATAATTAGCTCTTTTCTTTACGTGTAATATTCCACCTAATCAACCAACGAATTGTCAAAAATTTTCTGAAAATCTAAGTAGATAATATCTACTGAGATCCCTCGTCTATCCACTTAGCGATTTCGTCCAAAAACATAACATATTTGTTAAGCATGACCTCACTTTTAGGAATCCATGTTGATAATTGATGCCTAACAAGGAAATCCACCATAATATTATGGTCATTGAGTAACCTTTCTAATAATGTAAACAAACCCATGACGTTAAACTCACTGGCTTGTCTGTAATTCTCTCTAACTTATTTCGCGAACCTTTTATAAATACTGGTATGATGTTTGCTTATTTCCATTCAAAAGGAACAACTCCCTCTTTAATTACAAGTTGAAGACTCTTGCAAGTGGTATACTGATTTGTTGTACTGTTTTCATTAGTAATTTTGGAGGAATTCCATCCACTCCAGGTGATTTATTATCATGCATTGCCTTTATTTTCTTAACTACCATTTCTGGAGTTACAATTAACTGCCCCAAATAATCATATTTATCCTCCTAAAATTTTACATTTGAAATTAGTAATGAACTAATATCCCCAAACAAAAAAAAACAAACAAACACTGCATTGTACACTGGTAACGACATGTCTTGTTTGATTCGTTCAGAAATTCCGTACGACAAATTCTGCAATCTAGTAACAACACGCATTGCTTTTGCTTGATTCATTCAGTCATTCCGTACGACAAACGCTACATGGCGAGCTGTATAAAGTTGCACGTGCAATGTCACAAGTTCTGCGAGGACGCTATCAACGATGACTGCAAGAACGTGTGCAAGTCCAGGGCCACGCATTTGCAAGATGTCGATATAAAGTGTTACTATGCGGGGAAATCAACAGTGTCTTTCTGGGTAAATCGTGTCACCTTCATTGAAACTCACTCATCCCTTGACGCCTCCTCCATGCTGCATGATCTCCATCACAAATCGTTTCCCCTCTTTGTCTGTCTGTCTGTTTGCCTGCCTGCTGCCTGTCTGTCTGTGTCTCTGTCTGTATATCTGTCTTTCTGTCTGTCTGTCCTTCTGTCTTACTATATAGCTATCTTTGTTTCTCCGTTTCTCCCACCCCCTCCCTTCCTCTCCCTCCCCCTCTGTTAATGTTCCCAATTACTGTTGCCAGGTCCATATGAATGATGACTACAACTGGCGTTGTTCAATATAGGTCACGAAACGACGACTCGCACGTTGACGAGTCAGACAAACTGGGGCCGCTCACTCGTTTTAACCTGGGTTGGAACATTTCCACAACAAGGGAACATCCCAATTCACACCGCACGCACTCAGTTCTATTTTGTGTACCTTTGTGTAAAGGTGTGGGTCGATAAACAAACATAAAATAACAAATAAGTTAAAGCAAATCATTTATTACTACAAATGAACTAACTCTTGAGGTGAGGTGATTAAATACATAGTACAGTTGAGTGTAATAAATTAATAAATAACGATAAATTACTGTCTCACTTCCAAGCGAGTGAAGCGATATGACGCTCAAGGTCTACCATAGACATACCGATTCTTCAGTTGCCAACATGTTCGTACCTACTTTTTCAGTTGCTAACTCAAAGTAGTCGTTATGTGTATGTTCTCCACCAACAGATGGCATTACTTTATGTGGACATCTGGTATCTGAAAAAACAGTCGGCCGACGGGTAGTCGCCTACTATTTGTCAGTAGACAAACTTTAGACTGACGTTGACTACTGATGACACCATGCGACAAAGTAATCATTCGGAAGCACACATCGACATTTGCATGTTATCGTGTATTGTCCATAACATTAAATTATGACACTTCAAGTCTCCTTGACCAGCAGGAAGAATCTTGTCAGAGAAATAAGTCGTAGTTTAGTGAAAACAGTGCGCCACACAATAGTCTTTATACATAAAACACGTGTGCTCGCAGACTTTAATGTCGGGGTCAAAGTCCAGGTCATTGTCACACATCAGGACGCAATCATCGAAGTCGGTCTCGCACTGCTCCACACAACCTCGAATCTTGTTGTTGATATCTGAAGGGTCAAATTAGCGAGTGGTAGATATACGACTACATAATTAATTTTACAAAAAAGACACGAACCCACAAGCTTACTGACGCACACACGCACGTACAATCGTGCACGAACGAAAGAATTGTACAGGTAAAATAGGTGGGATATGATTTGTTTGATGCAATAAGTAGCTGAATTTCAAGCATCGGAAAACGAAAGATTATTGTTAACTTATCAAACGCACACACGCACAAATACACGCCCGCGCGCGCCCAAACACACACACACACAATGTCCATGCAAATATGAACAATATTTATTAGATAATTAATCGCATATAACGCAAAAAAGCATTGTGTCCAAATAAAATTCATTACATAGATTCATTTACCATTTTGATTCAACGAGGCCGACCGGACGACAGCGACAAACGTCACCGCTAGGAGCGCCACCTAAAACCGTTCAAATGTCAAATAAAGCAAAAGCCGCCTTCAGTTATACAAAAAGCATCTAGGCCCCATGCAACGTTCTGGCGTTATGGTCGGCCTCAGTATTTAAAAGCAACCTCGGCCCCACAGTTGCGGTTTGGTATGCGTTCGTAGCGACGTAACTTCGTTGAACAGCGACGCAAATTGTAGTCGTGCGCTTGTATACAAACGTTTAAAGGTATCGGCTATCGGTGACAACATTATAATTTCAGAAAAAAACTTGAATATCGTTTCTTTCTGCGATTGCAATATTTTTTAACAGTTGTTTCGACTTTTTCATTGGCAATTACTGAACAATTCTTATTTTCTGAGCCGCTTAAATTTACATGCTTCAGTGTGCATTGTCCAACATTATGTTTAGTTGCGTGGATGCTTTGATCAACCATGCTGAAAATAAGCTTTAATCTGGCAAAAACGTGCTAGCAAACCATAATAAAAGTAATCACTATAAAACATGAGAAATGTGTATAATTAAGACGCAGGGCCTACATAGCTTACCAAGATATTCTTCATATCGAATTCTCACGCTTTCCTTCCTGCTCAAGAATGCAATGTTGCGATACTTCACCTTTAACCAACTAGGGCACTGGGACACAAGACAATAATAATGAAATACACAATCCATTTCTGAAATGGCAGCTTAGGACATAATTAACTTTAAAAGGGTCTAAATGATTCCGTAAGAATGAACGGTGCAACAGTTTCGTCGTTACATCAATAGAAGTTACGTTATTAAATCAATAGAAGTTACGTTGTTATATCAATCAATTAAATCAATCATCAGCGTTTTACTGTATGGAGCAGAGTGCTGGAAACTAACAACTAGAATAGCCCACAAAACACATACCTTCCAGAACAAATGCTGGCGGATTATTATCAGAGTCTTCTGGCCTAGAAAAAAAGGAAACGAAGAGCTGCTGTACCAGAGGGCAAAACCTTTTACCCAAACTGTAAAGAAGAGAAGATGGAGATGGCTGGTGCACGTGTATCGAACGCCACTAGATGCACTGCCCAGAATAATCCTACGCTGGACACCGGATGGGAAGCGGAAAAGAGGTTGTTCAAAGGTGAGTGAGTGAGTGAGTGAGTGAGTGAGTGAGTGAGTGAGTGAGTGAGTGAGTGAGTGAGTGAGTGAGTGAGTGAGTGAGTGAGTGAGTGAGTGAGTGAGTGAGTGAGTGTTATATCAATGCAAGTTACGTTGTTACATCAATACAATTTGCCTGGAGCTTTTCGGTTGTTTTATGAGGTCGTAGTACCGCGACATTAACTTGTCTTGTCATCATCGCAGCGTAGGAAGCGGACACTAGTTTAATAAATGTTTAATAGTTCCCTACCTGATCGTATGTGTTTTCGTCAACGTCTCCTAAGATTGTCAGATGACGTCAGTGATGCTTGGCTGGGTTCTGATGCGTTGGTCGCAGGCCGTTTGTTATATACTCTTCCTGCAGGTGTCATTTACAAAGTCTCCAACGCTGTCGTTATTTGGAAATAGAGCACCGTGTGCAAAAGAACGGGGCCATTGCTACAGCTGGTGACTGCGGTCATTGCGACCCGCCAACTGTTCGTCGAACTGTTTTCATGACATCTGAGTAAACGGTTGTTTGGAACGGCGACTTGTTGACTCCGACCAGGCCGGCATTGCTTTGATCTAAACATCGTGGAAACATATTACCACGCAACTATTTCAAGTGGGACACCCTACCCAACAATAAACACTTCAGACGAAAACAAATAATTTGTCACGACAAATACGCGTTACTTACTGGATCGACCAGTTGGCTACGATCGTAGTATACTAGCTAATCAAACACATGCGTTCAGTCATGTTACTTGCAACCGTACAAAATACAGAGCTAAGAATAAAGATGGCAGACATGTGGTGAGAGGAAATGGAAACTAAATTAGTTAACCTCTGGCTTGAGCACCCCTGACTATTTGATTGTTCGTCCAAAGGAACACCAAGGTCAAAATTTTAATAATTATAATAATAAATAATATAATAATATATATATATATATATATATATATATATATATATATATATATATATATATATATATATATATATATATATATATATATATATATACTAGACGAATTCAACAACATACTAGATGAATTCAACAATTCAGCAATCGTCGTGATACGTGCAGCAGCTCACGACGAAACAATATTGTTAAAGATTACTCACGATTCTTCCACGACGTCTTGTTGTGTTGCGTCAAGTCGAGTAGTGCCGACGGACTTTAGAACGTGTTGACCTGAGCATGGGAGATCTAGCGCGTGGTCGGTACCGGCTATCACGTGGACATAACAGTGCTGTGTGCGTCAGGCGAGTTACACTGCCTGAATCGTGGGTCGACATTGTTCCAGGATACACCGGCTAGGAAACATTCGTATTTGTGGATAATACAACGATCTGAATCTGTGTTTAAATAACAAAAAGTACAGTGAGTCCCTGGCTTATTAACAAATGCAAACGCATTTCAATGGGCATTTGAATGTTGTGTATTTGAATGCGCATTCAAATGCCTCCGTGAAATTGTAAATGCATTTGCATTTGAATGCGTACCTTAAACATTTGCATTCGCATTTGAAAGCGACCCACAAACATTTGATTTGCCAAATGCACAATCAAATGCGCAATCGAATACATGCGTAATTCTTTGAATAACTATTATTGTTAGATTCACTTTCACAAGTTCACAGTATGCCATTGGAAAAAGTGCTATGTAGCGAGTAGTATCCCCAGTAGATTATGAAATCATTGTCTGACCTGTGAATCCACTTTCACAACGTGCTCTTTTAAAAAAAAGTGCTCTGTGGGTCAATGGTCAACTGGTCAATGGCTGAGCTGTTGAATGCACATGAATGATGGCTTCATAGATTACCTGTTCAATGAAACAATGCAGACAAATGACTCCCTTGTGTTGTGTTGGCTTTGTTGAGGTGGGTTGGGTGGCAGCTCATTGGGGGAGTAAACATTACCAATGCTAGCCCTAAAAATATATAGCCAGAGAGAGCGATTAGTGGTTGCCATAAGGATTCATTACGTTATCATCCAAGTGACCCCACCAGTGGACAGTCTGTAGTCTTGGTTTCCACTTCCAATCTGGCCTACCTGAAGGATTAGCCTTTCATTCCTGCCATAGTTCGCAGTAAACTGTCAATTGTCTATTCCGCCCTCCCATTTCCACCACCTCTGCAGACCTGGAACTGTATGACTCAGTGTATGACTCTACATACATGTGCATGTGGTGGGACTGGTATGCAGTGGTTACTTAGTGGTTTCAATAATGTTCTACAATATTTATTAATAAATTAATAATGTATTTGTATACATTACGTTGTTTTTCTCCAAATAAAAGAAACTTTAACATCAAGCCAACACATTTGAAATTAATTCAAATGCATTTGCAAATGCGTTACCAAACATTTGCATTAGAAAATTTTATTTGCATTTGCACTTGTATTTGAATCAAGTGAAACATTTGCATTTGCATTAAAATGCGTTGACATGCATTTGTTAACAAGCCTGGGTCATACGGCGCGTACCAGTGTTATAACGATATTTTATGTAGTACTGACTTGCGTTTATGAAAACAGTTGTTCCAGTCACACAGTACGTTTTAATAATTGTTTCACACAATTTTTTACGGATGAATAACGTATTGGCGTTAATGTCGGGCATTCTTAGACTGCCGCTCGTCATGTAGCCATTGCTACGTGTTGGATAGTGGCTGGGGAAAGGCAACACGCTCCTATTCTAAAGGAGAAATGGAAACTACACCGCACTAAACTCTGCAATGGGGAAAGTGTTTAAGACCAAAACAACTCGTCGAATGGTTGCTCTTATTAAAACTTATACACCACGCCTTGAGTTCTGCTGCACAAACAATGGTTGTTTTTATTACAAAGCGCACGCCTACAGTTCTACCGCACAAACAATGGTTGCTCTTATTACAAAGCGCACGCTTATAGTTCTACCGCACAAACAATGGTTGCTCTTATTACAAAGCGCACGCCTAGAGTTCTACCGCACAAACAATGGTTGCTCTTATTACAAAGCGCACGCCTAGAGTTCTACCGCACAAACAATGGTTGCTCTTATTACAAAGCGCACGCCTAGACTTCTACCGCACAAACAATGGTTGCTCTTATTACAAAGCGCACGCCTAGAGTTCTACCGCACAAACAATGGTTGCTCTTATTACAAAGCGCACGCCTAGACTTCTACCGCACAAACAATGGTTGCTCTTATCACAAAGCGCACGCCTAGAGTTCTACCGCACAAACAATGGTTGCTACTACAAATTGCACGCATTGAATTCTATCGCACGAACAAAGATTGCTACTACAACACGCACGCCTTGAGTTCTACCGCCCGAACAATAATTGCTACTACAACGCGCAAGCATTGAATTCTATCGCACGAACAAAGATTGCTACTACAACACGCACGCCTTGAGTTCTACCGCACAAACAATTATTGCTACTACAACACGCACGCATTGAATTCTATCGCACGAACAAAAATTGCTACTACAACACGCACGCCTTGAGTTCTACCGCCCGAACAATAATTGCTACTACAACACGCAAGCATTGAATTCTATCGCACGAACAAAGATTGCTACTATAACACGCACGCCTTGAGTTCTACCGCACAAACAATTATTGCTACTACAACACGCACGCATTGAATTCTATCGCACGAACAAAGATTGCTACTACAACACGCACGCCTTGAGTTCTACCGCCCGAACAATAATTGCTACTACAACACGCAAGCATTGAATTCTATCGCACGAACAAAGGTTGCTACTACAACACGCACGCCTTGAGTTCTACCGCATAAACAATTATTGCTACTACAACACGCACGCATTGAATTCTATCGCACGAACAAAGATTGCTACTACAACACGCACGCCTTGAGTTCTACCGCACAAACAATTATTGCTACTACAACACGCACGCATTGAATTATATCGCACGAACAAAGATTGCTACTACAACACACACGCATTGAATTCTATCGCACGAACAAAGATTGCTGCTACAACACACACGACTTGAGTTTTACCACACGAACAATAATTGCTCTAACTACAACACGCACGAACACTGAATGCTACAACAACACGCACGCCTTTAGTTCTACCGCACCAACAACGTCACATCCACTGGCTGCCACCTTAGTATTTTAGGGACATAGTTTCGAAATGTTACGGTAACTTAATATAACTAAATATAAAACGCTTTGAGCAGCCCTGAGTTAACTACCTAATAATAATACTAATAATAATAACGATAAAGATGATAATTATGATAATAATAATAATAATAATAATATCAATAATGATAATATTGATAACACTGATGATAATTATAATGATAATGATAATATCAATAATGATAACGATACTATTGATGACACTGATAATAATAATAATAATAATAATAAGAATAATAATAATATCAATAATGATAATGATACTATTGATAACACTGATAATACTGATTATAATAATAATAATATCAATAATGATAATGACACTATTGATAACACTGATAATACTGATGATAATGATAAGGTACATTGGACAATGAGGAACATGTTGCCTCCCTACACGAATATTGATACTCGCGTTCAACACTCGGCACCAGTTTAACCCGCTGCCTGCCTGTTTCAGGTCACACAGCTGCCCCAGGTCACGTCCATGCCCCAAATCACCCCCCTGTCCAAGTTCACGCCTTTGTCCCAATTCACGTCCCTGTCCCAGGTCCTGCCCCTTTCCCAAATCACATCCCTCTCCCAGATCATGCGCCTGCCGCATGTCACAACCTGCCTCAGGTCACGTCCCAGCCACAGGTCACATCCATGCCCCAGGTCACATCCCTCCCCAGGTCACGCCCCTGTACCAGGTCACAACCCTGTCCCATGTCACAACCTTGACCCAGGTCACATCCCTTTCTATGTCACGCCCCTGTCCCAGGTCACAACCATGCCTCAGGTCACACCCCTCCCCAGGTCACGCCCCTGATCCAGGTCACGCCCCTGTCCCAGGTCATGCCCCTGTCACGGGTCACATCCCCGACCCTGGTCATATCCCTGACTCTGGTGATATCCCTGTCCCCAGGTCATGCCCCTGCCACCGGTCACAACCTTGTCCCAAGCCACGTCCCAGATTCAGGTCGCGTTGGCTCGTCCGGTGTATATTTGAACCGTTTGACGCATCCTTGTTATTGTTTGTGGCATAAGACTCAATAAAAAGAAACTACTGTCGAACAGGAAAACAACGCCAACAGAAGGGCAAGTTGAGAGACAGCTTGTGTGGACGTGAGCAGTCACATACAGTGAGCAGACGGGGGTGTGTGCGTCCTTTGATCTGTAGTGATTACAAACAAACAATGCACAAAGTCAATATATATATATATTTAGTCAATATTCCTTACTTCCTGTAGTAAACAATATGCTTATGATTTAAGTGATTAATTGCAGCATAGGATACTCCATTCGAGTATTTCTACGTAGTTGTAAAGGATCAAGAGACTCTAGACCTCACTACATTCATAATAATGTAAGCTACATCGATGCCAATTATACTGTACTTCAAAACAGTGACATCATCAAAGACATATCCAAACCATCAGTTCTAAGCAAGTCGAGTTAATTGCAGTTATCAACAGCTGTAGTGTTATTGTTCCGTTATTTTGCACACGGCGCCCTATTTCTAAATAACGGCAGCGTGGGAGACTGTGTAAATGACAACCCCTGCAGTATTTAACCAGCCGCCGGGAACAGTGCATCAGAACCCAGCTAAGCATCACTGAAGTCATCTGCCCATCTTAAAGACGTTGACGAAGAAACAGACGACCAGGTAGGGGCGTTCACTGAATCAAGGGGTATGGATGAGTAAATAGTCTAATCAAAAAATTTATTCCTTTACATTATTTGTAAAAAAAAAATATTTTTGTATAATTACTATAGTAGCTAATTTTGTCAATTGCATGCTTACATGTTATTTTATGGCATTTTATTCATTACTCATAACGTATATTATAATTACTTAATTCTACGGCAGTCTATGCTTTAAACATGGCCACTTTTTAAATAAGTTATGTGATTTCATTAGCAATTTTGCTTCATAGCAGTTTTATTAATTACACTATAACATGCAGGGTTCCTATGATTTATACATAAAATTATATACTTTTGATCAACTGTGATTACTGTCTAAGCATGTTTTTTTATTTCTTGGTAACATTCTGTAAACATAATCTTTGAACGAAATTTTTATTCTGGATATACGCTGTTTACGAATGCAAATTATTATTATTAAAAATATGTATTATTAATAATGGTCTGCAATCCTACAAAGACTGGTTACTACAATTGATAAAGATTTCGAGTCTTGTGAAACATGTATGTAATCATTTGAAAATATATATTTTCGTTTTTATAACTTAATTGATGACACAACGAATGGGCATGTGTTTGATTCCTTTATACATTTCAACCAGCTAACAACACATCACAATCTGTTCTCTATTAAGAAATTATGTGTTTTGGCGTCAATTAAATGTCTTTAGTAACGTCCATGCATTTCTCCTCCAGTTCCACGTTGAAACGTTGTTAAGCAGTACTCTCGTGTAACAAGCCGAGCAAGATCGATATGAAGAATATCTTGGTGAGTTTCTTACTCTTGCTGCTCAAAGGTGTCCATATTTACCAATTCTTACATAAAGAACTAACTATCTCCCCGAATTAGAACTTTAAAATGTTGATCATTTCCAAAATTGAAAAATGTATGACACAGTGCATGTATAATAACAATCAGATTATGTGTACAAACATTTTGTCGACAACTGTGAACGAGATGTCACTAGGTTAAGACTTAGACCAGGAGATCATTGCTAGGAGATCATTGTCAGAGTTGTCATGACAACAACTGAATGATGTATTACTTTGCACTAAAGTGTTACGACTTTCCTCCCTCAATTCAATGTTATCGCTCGTCTCATTTCGCAAATAAAAATCAAACCGATCTACTATCCACAACGACAGGCTAGCTCGTTTGCGGAAATGTGTTAAATGTCGTTTTGATGAACTCATCTGACAAACTTTTTAATTATTTATAAAAAAAATTCGTTGTCCTGTTTTATACATTATAGCATAACGCTGTTTACACTTTTGTAAAATACCAGATCTAACGACCCAAGTAAATTGTTTCGATGATTTCAACAAAAGTATACATTCTATTAGTAAGCCGACTGCGCGCGATACTAAAACTATTCGGCGCTACAAATATGAACAGCAACGAACCTGAATCGCAGTGGGATAATTCAATCCAGGATGGTGGTGTACACGTCCTTTCATAACGCTACGTCACATACATTGATACGTTATGATAATTTTTTGAAGAAGAATAAATGAGCGACTACGAATATATAAATCGGTTAGTAATTCACAGTGGTATGCTGAAGTTAATTACCTCAAGTTCCATTCACCTCTCTTCGCTCCAGCTGCAATATACAACTATATATGGCATTGTGCGAACGAACGGGTTTCGCGCAGTGCTTGCAGATTGTCTGAATGCTTTCCAGATCAACTCGGTTGGTGTTGGAATAAACGAGTCTATCAGTGATTAAATATAAAACGCTTTGAGCAGTTCTAAAGAACGAATTTTCGCTATGAAAAAAAACATGTCTGCCAGTACAACCATGGTCGGCTGCTGGCTTGAAGTCAGTCATGTGACTTTACTGTTCGAATCGTTTCAGGTGGCGCTCCTAGTGGCGACGTTTGCCGCCGTAGTCTGGTCGGCCTCGTTGAATCCAAAAGGTACAATCAATGTTACATCACTAACAGAATATTGTTCTTTCCTATTGTATTAGAAAAACAGTATGACATAATATTATATTTCCTTGCACTGCTTCTGGGTTTATTATCGACGTTCGTTCGTTCGTTCGTTCGTTCGTTCGTTCGTTCGTTCGTTCGTTCGTTCGTTCGTTCTCGAATTGACATTTACTCATTAAGATATGGTAGTGTTAGATCCAATGTTACATGTTTCAGATATCGAGACAGTGTATCGTGGATGTCTGCTTCACTGCGACAAAGACGTGGCGTACTGCATCTTGACGTGTGATAATCAACTCACGGTGGACAATGACATCAACGTCTGCGAACACACGTGTCATATGTACGAAGAATACTGCGTAGCGCACTGCTTTCATTAACACGTGGACGGTGTGTTCTCCGCTCCGACAAGACGTCTTCTTGCTTATCAAGAGAATCGCATCGACTCAATCTGACAGCGCGGACTTTAGTCATTGGTGAAGACACATGTTGTACATACTGACAGGGCCTTTCGTGACGCATATTCTCGAGTACGAACATGTTTCCGAATGTAATATACAATGGCACATAAATGCGTTGATGCATTATCAGAGTTATATACCACCACTGTCGATATAATATGTTTTTTATCCCTGAACATAATAATTATGTTGAACATCACACTACTATGGACATATCCTCAACTACTCGCCAGTGAAATGTGAATAACGTACATTTATTACAATCAATTAAACAATGTAAGAACGCTTGCGTTGAATCATTGTTGCTACACATTATTTCCATTTGCTTTTGCTTTTCTCGATTGACCATCTTGATAAACCAAATAGAATTAAGTGAGTAGAATGCCAGTCGGAACCCCTCCTTGTTGGAGAAATGTTCTCATCCAAGTATAAAACATGTCCTTCCCTAGCGACATAGCACTAGTGACGTAATTGGATGTCGCACTAGTAACGTAATTAGATATAGCATTATATAATATTGACGTGATTGGATTTAGTGACGTAATTGGATGTAGCCCTAGTAATTGTTTTTACTTTCTGCTTTTCATAATTGTTATATACACACGATGTTAATATATTGCGTTTTCATCCTATATGCTTTTTTGGCTTTGGAGAATTTTAAAACGGAAATTTTACTGATTTTTATTTACATATTTGACGGGTCGATTGGCCACCTGCCGTTTCTGTTCTTAACTTATAATGGTATAGCTTCTGCTTTTTCCGAACGACAACACGCTACTTACCATTTAGTCTCCAAAATGTCCATTACAATGAAAACTACTAGGTGATTCCGGCCGATGTGTGAAACAAACGGTGGCGCCACACCACGGAGCCTGAATACACGAGGCTAGGCGATGACGTGTGCAACAAACGATGGCGCCACAGCACGGAGTATGGATAATCGAGGGTAGGTTTCTACATACATAAATACAAAGCAAAGCTCAAAAGTAGAATCCATAATTAAACATGCGCGTATAGGTGAAGTATTAATGAACGATGTAGCTATGTCGCTTATCGTCAAACACAACCTGACGCTATCTGGTGCAGTTCGGTTCCCTACCCAGGACAGACACAAATGCGGACAAGTATGAAAAGGCGGGCAAGCCAGAACAAAATCCACAATGTTACCATTTTAGTGATTTATTACTTCACATTATGCGTACTGTATTGAACTGTTTCATTTTGTTCATTGTATATAGCTATGTTATGACTTAGTAACATAGCTCCTCAGTGTGATGTATATATGTATCGCAGTCCGCCCTATTCACTCAAGCTGAAAGGACAGACAAGGCGATCCAGAATATAATATTTTATAATTTAGTTGTTGTACCTGCAATCAGTATAAAACACAAATAATCGGCAAACCAATCCAGTTTCATAATGTACGCGCAATTTGGACTAATACATTACTAAAATGAGAACAACATAACTAAGCCCGCCTTGTATGCCCGACATTTGTACTAGTCCGTCCTTTGTGTGGTCCCCGCTTCAAGTTGTTTATTTCCGGTCATCGGCGATTGGTCGTTATTTTTAAGCAGCCAACCGTCCGGGAAATTCGACTGTATTTAATTCATGCTTATCGTCGCCAAGTCATTGTCAGATCGTTCAATCGGCGTGTCGGGTAAGAACGTCTGGGTGCGTTTGTTTGTTGAGTGCGTAGGTATCTCAAAACGAAGAAAACGGAGATAATTTTACACGCGCTTGGAAATTAAAAGGCCGAGCGCGTACAGTGGTTAGAGCACCGGTCTGTGGATCGAGGGACCGAGTCCACCTGCCGGCTCGAAACTAGGGGAATTTCGTTTACTCGGCACTTTGCCTGTGTATTTTGGATGATACACTAAAAGTCGTTGGTCGATTCTGCCTGGGCTGGTGTTGCTGCAGTGGCAGTGGGTACTTACAGGTTTTGACATTTTTCGACACTTGCAGTTGCATTCCCACCGGGCAAGTGTCCGTGACATCCTACTTGCCCAACCAGAATTTTTACTTGCACTGAGGCTGAGGCTGAAATGGTTAATGAAATTGATGCATTGCCATTGGCATGCGTTTGTATGCAAATATGGATTCCGCAAATATAACTAAATATGTCATTGTGTGTCTGCCCTGCTGTCTTGCAGGCTGACAAGGTTTCTGGTCTACTTTTGGCAGCATTAGAAATATATTGATCGCAAACGAACTTGGATGTTCAAACACATTTAATGTTTACACACTCAATAAGACAATAGCCTAGGAGTACAGCCTATGCCATCTGGTGGCTATGTTGGCATACATTATGCAAAATCTACGTCGTTGGAGCAGTGACATTGTTATGTTACCGCTTTTTATAGCATTACAATAAAACACGATAAAAACATGCAGTGTCAAAACAGTAATGCTGCTACATTTGATCGGACAAGTGTAGTGTCAATATCATGAGTGACATAAGGACTATGCCACTTACCAAAGTAGTGGGGAAGTCTTCTATCATCCTCAGCTATATATATACCAGTAACAAAAAGCTCTTCGTTCTTCTTAATAATAATAATAATAATACAGCATTTTAAAAGTGCTAATTCCCACTATATGGATCAATGCGCTGTACATGGTATAAAATACTATTCACATGGTATAAAATGTACAAAACCTCAGCCCTCGTCTCATAACCTCTAGGCACACCGATTCAGCTACAGCACCATGTTTGGAGATTTTAATTTTTAGACTGATGAATTCTAGGTTGCAACATTAATACATGGACTTTCATATTTCTCGCCATCAACTTTTTGTCTCCTTAAATCGCACTACTGCACACACACACACACACACACACTTCTCCCACATAGCTATTACTAATCTCTTATCAGTATAACACATGTGTGCACTGCACACACATACACCAAGTTTATAAGCCTTTAAAAAGAAGGAAAACTTCTGACAGAAAAAGAAATAGTTAAGACCATTCGTATTTTTATTGACATGGAATCACAGTCTGTACTATATAGATTCTGTCCTTTCTGGTACCGATTAGTTCGAATGGTAGATTTTAATAATCTTAGCTCTTGAAATTGAACAACTGTGCAGAAATTAGCAAATATGTCATCTTAGAAATGCAATTGGTGCCTGGCCCTGGAGAGAGCTAGCATCAGTTACATCTACACCTAAATTGCAGTGTCAGTGTGGGATCGAGTGGTAAAGACATTTGGGTTTAAAAACGTGTTGCGTCTTCCTAGACTCTTGATAAGTCAATGGCTTCCCTGCCTTGGCCACTTCCCATCAGGGGTTTAGCTTTGGAAGTTTAGATAGTAATGTTGGTTAAAGTAAACCCACGGGTGTAACAAGATTTTTTTATTTAGAGCCTAAGACCAAAAGGCTATGTAAGGCTGGGTTTTGGTAAGAGTAAATGAGTAAATACACGTGCATGTTCCTGGTTCTATACTGTTTGCACAATCGGCCTGTCTTGATGTTCTTCGTGCCAGATAGCGTCATTGGACACAGTGACTAGTGTATGTTGTGCATGTTTTATGGATCTGCAGATTGCGCTAGATGCAGTACGTGTGTGGCCACGACCAAATCCAGCACCACGCTCAGAATTTTTATGACAATAAAGATATGCTCTCGTGATATTGGTATTGACTCTTGTATTAATATATTTAATTGTTCTGCTTCATAGTTTGATTCTGCTGTGAATATGCCGCTTGCAAGGAAGGCGACAAACAAAGCTAAGCGAAGGTACAGTACAGGTGCTTTCTCTTATCTCATTCCTGGCTGTGCAGGCCTGTAATATGAATAGAGACAAAATATCAAATAAATATGTTGGGGTTAGCATAAACTTCTGGTCTAGGCATGTCTCATTCTCAACTGTATTTGTTACTTGCTTTTGAAGTATACATTATTACCTCATATTACTGTAATAACATATATACATAACAGCATATATATATATATATATATATATATATATATATATAAACATAGGAGGAGGAGTAACCCTCGCAGATTGACAAGATATCTCCCAGACTGGCTCATTGTACAGACTTCCCATCTACTATACATATGTTTAGTCAAGTAAACAAAATGTGGAAGATCTGAGCCCCATGACGCAGAGCCAGTGTTGGAGACCTCTTGGCGTACCTCCACCCTGTAGTTGTCTCACCTTTAAACCTTTCGGTGTATTTGATTGAAATGTATTGTATGCATTTTGCAGCTTACTTCACCTTGCCTAGATTGCTGACCAGAGTTCATAAAATGCAAAAATATTTCACTTTGTATGGGCCACAATGATTTATATAGCAATTTACATTTATTTCTTTAAATAATCTAGGTCAGCTTTGCCAAAGCATAACTTTCCTTCTTCTATGCAGAAGTGGAATACCGCAGTATTGCGGCACCAGGGGCCAGTCGAAGTTAAAAGCGAAACCTGCTCCTGATTTCACGAAGCTGCATGCAAAGTGGCAAAACCAGTGCGATCAAAGAAAGGCTGGTTTGAAGCCATGCACACAGGCAAGTCATATCAATACAATCTCCACAGTAGAGTCAGATCACTACAATCTCCGCAACAGAGTCAGATCACTACAATCTCCACAGCAGAGTCAGATCAATACAATCTCCACAACAGAGTCAGATCAATACAATCTCCACAGCAGAGTCAGATCACTACAATCTCCACAACAGAGTCAGATCAATACAATCTCCACAACAGAGTCAGATCAATACATTTTATAGCACAACATAACAGGAGAAAAGATATAAAGAAATATAACCATTAAATATATATGATATACGAATCAATGAACACTGTTAGCCATGTTGTGGCTGGCAGTGATCACATGTCCACAGCTAATGTTTGCTGAGAGGGTGGATTAGCACCTGCCAATGTCCAAGGCTCAATATTCCCTTTGTATTTTAACCACACTACAAATTGGCACCAGACAATACTGGTGCAGGCTGTCTGACTTGAGTCACCAAACTTCTTTAGAAGGAGACTTGGACAGAAGATGTGGATCAGGGATATAGTGTTGATGTTATTTTGCTGGATTTTCAAAAAGCAGTTGACAAAGTCCCGAAAAAGAGGTTGTTGCAGAAACTATCTGCCTGTGGAATACGAGGTAAAGTTTTAGAATGGATAGCTGATTTTCTGTCAGATAGAAAAATGCAAATTATGGTAAGAAGTTAATATTCTGAATGGTTTGATGTCATTAGTGGTGTTCCGCAAGGATCAGTATTAGGACCTATTCTCTTTTTAATTTATGTAAATGATATACCAGAGACAGTAAGTAGTAATGTAAAAATGTTTGCTGACGACACCAAAATATTCAGAACATTAAACAACAAATCTTCCTGTGAAATCTTACAAGCTGATTTAGATCATTTAAATGAGTGGAGTAATAGATGGTGCTTAACGTTCAACACTAGTAAATGTAAAAGGATGCACATAGGCAAAGACAATCCAAAATTCGAGTACATCATGACAACTGAAAATAATAATATAATTTTAGCAGAAACAGTTCAAGAGAAGGATCTATGTGTCTGGATTTCAAATAATTTGAAATGGGAGAAACAAGTTGTTGCAGCAACCCAACAAGCTATGGTGGTTTGGCGTTCTGTAAAGAGAACATTTATTCACTTTCACCGAGAAACATTCAACATTGTTTATAATACTTATATTAGACCACATCTAGAATATTGCGTACAGACCTGGTCACCTTATTATGCAAAAGATATTTTAATGCTTGAGAAAGTACAACGCAGGGCAACAAATCTGTTAATAGGATTAAAGGAATTTACATACGAGGAAAGATTAACACAGCTAAAACTTTATAGACTTGAAGAACGGAGATTACGAGGAGATTTAATTGAAACTTTTAAGTTGTTAACTGGGAAAGAGAACATAGACCCAGATCAGTGTTTCAACATTAATCTAAATAACCTCAGAGGCCACAGTAAAAAAAATAAACAAACGACAATGTATGAAGCTATGCAGACGTCGATTTTTCAGTCAAAAGGTGGTGGGTGTATGGAATTCCTTGTCCAACGATATTATATCTGCACCCTATACTAACATTTTAAAAAACAGACTAGATAAAAACTGGTTTAAGATATGGGCTTACTATAAAAGGCTTATATCTAGCCTTGAAAATGCTCATTATTTGTAAATGTAAGAGACTCAGCTCGCAGTACTTAGCACTTTCACTTGTGAGAGCAACAAAGGCGTTTTATGGCTAATGAATTACCCTTTCATTATGGGCTTACTGGACTTCCTGGCTTAATGAAACAGATACAAGGATTATGGCCTGGACTGGTAACTAGTACAACTATGGATATGAAGTAGGGGTTTCTGACTGGGAAAAGAATCAAAAGATGCTGCCTTTTGAAGCAAAGCCTTTGTGGCTTCAGTGCATTCAATGTGCGGAAAAGTGGTCCACGGTATGAATTTGTGAAAACTCATCAATACCAAGTAAAATTAAACTACATCTACTAAATGTAACAATGATAATTACAAATCAGGGGCTATTACGTTGCAATTAATATCATGGTTATTGCAATATAATTGACATAATAAAACTGTTTTTAATTATCCTGTATAAGAAAACATATAATTCAACCAAGATGCATGCAAGAACATAATTTTTTTTATTTTATTCACATGCAGGTAATACGAAATAAATAATTTTCATATATTGAAAAAGTACTCGGATGTACTTGTAATGTACTCTTAAAATCTGAGTACATTGAACACGAGTATGAGTACATGACAATAATTTCTATGAGTACCAGTATGAGTATTTCAGAAATGTACACGAGTACTGAGTACTACGGCCCCAGGTCAACAGCCAAGTCAGTTCAATGCAATCTCCACAACATAGTCAAATCAATACAATCTCAACAACTGAGTCAGATCAACACAATCTCCACAACAGAGTCAAATCAATACAATCTCCACAGTAGAGTCAGTTTATCATATATCAGGTGATACATAAAAAATGCTCTAGTGCTGCCCCCTCCCGTGAAGTCAGTCTATTCACAATACCCTGTCTATTTACTCTCTTCAGATCCAGGAGTTTCACCTGTCAACCCCAGGGCTGAGGAAGGAGTCATCTGTGCCACGGTAGGGTGACTTGTTCAGGGTGGGGTGGGGACTGCGGTGTGAAACTGACAACATTTCTACTTTTTTAATAAGTACTGTAAACTGAGTTGAGTCTGCCTTCCTTCCGACGCACGGCTCAGTTCTGGTTCCCAAAGGTTTCGGAACAATAAAAGTTGTATGGTGTGAACTATAGTTGATTGAATGTAATTATGGACTGATTTCTGAGTAAAGCACACCTGTTTGAATACAAGAAGTATGAGTTCTTAGAATTAACTCTTGTTTTTCATTTGGGTTGCCGCCCAAACTGGTTCAGGTCATTCAGTGTCCAGTCTGTCACATTTTTTCACTTTGGGACAGATCATCTCTGACTTAATAAAATTTGCAAGGATCCAACAACCAATTAAATTTGTAGCCTCTTTCTGGAATACCTATGAGATTGAAATGCTTTGAAAGCTACGTAACTTGAGGTCACCACTAAGGCTTAGTTGTACTTGAGTGCGTCCTATCTCGCAGCCCAAGCTCGAGGCCTGCTGTGTCGTTGACGAGGCACCACCTGCACTCTCAAAGCCACCACCGGGAGCAACGTCCCGGCAGGACAGCCTCAAGCAGCTCGCAGTCCGACGATGTTGACTTTGTTCCCGAGAATGAATCGCTGCAGAGCATACTCTCAAACACGGGCATCTCCACTGCAACGACGTTCCCACCCAATCAGCGACAGACTCTTGCTGTCGCGCCCACGTTCAAGACACCGTTTGCTGTGAACGTAAGTCTTGATGTCAGGCATAAACAACGTAGTAATGGCGTATGTCATATAATTGTCGACTCATGTCATCCACCAGTGTAGCTGTCTCCCTGGCAATACGTCCTTCCAACTCAACAAGCTCCAGGTAGCTAGTGGACAAGGAATTTGGAAGCTGTTGACTTATTGTTTTTTTTTATTGCCCACGTTATCTGTAAGTTTCACATGGTTACACTACTATTGTATGTTTTAGTAACTCTTATTGGTGCATACACCCAAAACCATGACTTGTGTTTTCCTTTAGCCTTTCTGAGATGATTCCCAATGAGCTAACTTAATTGATTAAGACATTTTAATGTTTCTCCTTTAGGAAGTGATAAAAACCGTCTGTTTAGTCACTCTGCTGATTCACGCGCGAAACAAGTCATGTGACAACCAATCAAATTTTTACGATTGCTTCCTCGCAGGAGCCAAGGCAGTCCATCTACTACACGGGGCCCAGGAATGGGGATCCAGTGGGCTTGGGTGAGAGCAACACGTTCTCCGAGTACCAGAGACATCTCTCCTCCCGGCTCAACCTGGAGTCAGCAGCAGCATCCAGAGCTTGTAGGCACATTATTATTTTTATTGTTCCTAAGATTCGCAAAGCGCTGTAGGTCCTATGTTATGGACCAGCCCCGTTCATACAGTCATTGTAAAAACAAATGATAAAGTCATAAAAATCAGAACTGTATATGATTAACATTTTTATACTAAAACGGATTATAAGATTAATAAAATTATAATAAATAAAATAAACGTTCGTTAAAAAATTCATTTGCAGCTGCTGTATTCCTCAGTGGAAGTATTTAGTAGGCAAGATTAACGAGATAATATGACGAAACGTTATGCAATAAATACAAGATGATAATAGAGCATGTTCGCAAGTGTCCCAATCTGAACTCTCTACACAATCTTGAGAAATGTGCTGCCATTGCTTCATGTCTTCATGCAATACGATGAAAACACTCCTTGTGCCTCTAGATTCATGCTCTGTATTTATCCTCTAGCGGTGTCGTCTCCACTCCTGCGAGGTCCCATCGCCCTGCCTCAGCGCCAGTCCATCTACAAGAAGTACGTCTTCCCTGAACCAGTAGGGGGTGCTAGCACCGATGCTGCGAGGAACATAGAGGTGCCGAGCACACTTCCTCGGGTGGGTAGATATGTTTGTGCTCCCTATACAGTGGTTGCTTCTGTTACAGCTCGATTCTTGTGTGTCAGATAAAGGCCGTCACTGTATGGGTTCACTAGGTTCTCGTGTGTCAGACAGAGGCTGTCACTTTATGGGTTCGCCAGGTTCTTGTGTGTCAGACAGAGGCCGTCACTTTGTGGGTTCACTGGGTTCTCGTGTGTCAGACAGAGGCCGTCACTTTATGGGTTCGCCAGGTTCTTGTGTGTCAGACAGAGGCCGTCACTTTGTGGGTTCACTGGGTTCTCGTGTGTCAGACAGAGTCCGTCACTGTATGGGCTCACTGGGTTCTTGTGTGTCAGACAGAGGCTGTCACTGTATGGGTTCACTGAGTTCTCGTGTGTCAGACAGAGGCTGTCACTGTATGGGTTCACTGGGTTCTCGTGTGTCAGACAGAGGCTGTCACTGTATGGGTTCACTGAGTTCTCGTGTGTTAGACAGAGGCTGTCACTGTATGGGTTCACTGGGTTCTTGTGTGTCAGACAGAGGCCGTCACTTTATGGGTTCACTGGGTTCTTGTGTGTCAGACAGAGGCCGTCACTGTATGGGCTCACTGGGTTCTTGTGTGTCAGACAGAGGCCGTCACTGTATGGGTTCACTGGGTTCTTGTGTGTCAGACAGAGGCCGTCACTGTATGGGCTCACTGGGTTCTTGTGTGTCAGACAGAGGCCGTCACTGTATGGGTTCACTGGGTTCTTGTGTGTCAGACAGGCCGTCACTTTATGGGTTCGCCAGGTTCTTGTGTGTCAGACAGAGGCCGTCACTGTATGGGTTCACTGGGTTCTTGTGTGTCAGACAGAGGCCGTCACTGTATGGGTTCACTGGGTTCTTGTGTGTCAGACAGAGGCCGTCACTTTATGGGTTCACTGGGTTCTTGTGTGTCAGACAGAGGCCGTCACTTTATGGGTTCACTGGGTTCTTGTGTGTCAGACAGAGGCCGTCACTTTATGGGTTCACTGGGTTCTTGTGTGTCAGACAGAGGCCGTCACTTTATGGGTTCACTGGGTTCTTGTGTGTCAGACAGAGGCCGTCACTTTATGGGTTCACTGGGTTCTTGTGTGTCAGACAGAGGCCATCACTGTATGGGTTCACTGGGTTCTTGTGTGTCAGACAGAGGCCTTCTCTGGGTTCTCGTGTGTCAGACAGAGACCGTCACTGTATGGGTTCACTGGGTGCTTGTGTGTCAGACAGAGGCCTTCTCTGGGTTCTCGTGTGTCAGACAGAGGCCGTCACTGTATGGGTTCACTGGGTGCTTGTGTGTCAGACAGAGGCCTTCTCTGGGTTCTCGTGTGTCAGACAGAGGCCGTCACTGTATGGGTTCACTGGGTTCTTGTGTGTCAGACAGAGGCCTTCTCTGGGTTCTCGTGTGTCAGACAGAGGCCGTCACTGTATGGGTTCACTGGGTGCTTGTGTGTCAGACAGAGGCCGTCACTGTATGGGTTCACTGGGTTCTTGTGTGTCAGACAGAGGCCGTCACTGTATGGGTTCACTGGGTTCTTGTGTGTCAGACAGATGCCATCACTGTATGGGTTCACTGGGTTCTTGTGTGTCAGACAGAGGCCGTCACTGTATGTGTTCGCCAGGTTCTTGTGTGTTATACAGAAGCCACTACTGCTTGTGTATTTTTGAACGTTGTTTGTTCTGTTTCTTTGGGTAAGCCGCCTTCTCAGTAAGATATCACTGATGTACTGTGTTGAGAATATGGTGAGAACACCATCTATTGTAGTTTGTCATTAGTGGCTGCCAGCACTGTTCATAGCCAATCTCAATGCAGCTGACATTGTTCAGCCGTGGATCCAAGGTTTAATTTAAAAGATCTTTATATGAGACCCATTTCACTAAGATAAAGAGCTTGAGCTATAAAAACTATTTATTGCACTGTTCTTCAGAAAGTGACTGTATTTTTACCGTACAGGCCAGGAGAGTTCCAGTGACAACAACATCGTCACCTGCACTGCGAACTCTAAGCAAGGTGGGTAGATGTCACTTCATGACATTAAATGACAGTTCACAAGATTATATTGCTGCGAATTCTTTCCCAGTAATATTTTGCTCCATTTGTTTTATTTCAATGCATAATTTATAATTACTTAAAATGTGTTGCGCATCACATGACCCTGTGTATGTCTCACCCCAATAAATAACTACTGAACGGCAAGGGTGGTATTTATACACGCATAACAGTCAAATTATATTTTTATATGGTTTTATAAAGCGCGTTTGTGCAATCAAGATGTTGAAAAGATATACCTTGACGATTAAAGCAATCAGCCGTTGTACCAGTTCCTTCAATTATTAACCCTTTAGACCCCGCACATTGAATTACGTGTGTGCTGCGTTTCCCCGGGCAACTGAGGCAGATTTTGAAAATTATAGGTGCTTGTAGTTTTTAAGCTGTAGTTTCAAAAGTATTGATATCTTATAATTGCAAGTTATGTTTATTTTGAAGCATATTGAATTATCTATGGAATGGTGTAACTGTGGTGTATATAAGCCTGTTATATGTTGTCATTCTGAGGTGTGGAACTTCAGAAATAATTTTTTTAAACAAATATTGAGTGAAGTTTGACATGATAGTCACATTTTATTACAATAACATCACCAACTGCTGGCTCCACACAAGGAAATGTTCTTCCTATGCACAAAGAATCCAATGTTGCACAAATGCACATTGCATGTCAGACATCCAAAGAATGTATCAATTGCACGTCCAGATGGCCGTTTCACTCCGTTTTTGCGACACAACAGATAAGCTCATTTTTTATGACAATGAGTTGTTGGAGTTCTCATCAGGGATGTCATCACTACTATTACTTGCCACCTGAAACAAACAAACAGCTACAGTAATGAAAACAGAATAAGAATAAAATTTTGTATGCATTTGTCACATGTCATATCCATTACAACAATGTAAAATTATCATTTTTACAAGCAGCCAATAATTACAAGACTTTTTTTTAAATTGACTAATATCTGAAATATAGATAAATATAATTAATTACAAAGACCACTGACACCGTCATTATAATAAAATTGTCAACAATGTCCAAAGGCAAAGCAACAACACCACCCATCCAGGCACCGCCCATCCAGATTCCAGGGGCCGGGCTTGACTGTTTACATGCTCGTCGGGCCAGATCTTTCTGTTTTATATACTCATTTGCTTTATAATTCATTATATAACAACATGCACAACTAACAATGTAATCTAAGCTGAGTAAATGGCACAAAACACACAATGTCAGCGTTGAAACAGTCGACAAGTTGAATAAGACAGTGACCAGGCTACTCTTGGACGAAGAAAACCAACCAACGCCATCTTCAATTTATCGCTCACTCAGTCAAAGATCGAGCCACATATAAATCTTACCTCCACATCCATCTCAGAAGCACTTTCTTCCGAAGATTCATCTCTAAAATCGCGCAAACTTCATCTGCAATGAACGTATCTGTTCTACGAGAAACGGCCATTTTTAAAGCCCACCAGTGCTCGACTTAAAATGCGATTATCTTCGAAACTTTCAATACGACCATATGTTAATTTTACCCACAATTCATAGCTAAGATATGTAGAATTCCGCTAGTTTTAGTTTCATATCAATCCACCCGATGACGCCACCTCCACAGCCTTTTTCCCCAGCGGACGCTTTCGGGCGCCGTGGGGAAAACAAGGTCGGACGCTTTCAGACGCGTGGGGTCAAATGGGTTAATATACAACAACATATTTTGTGCATTAGTGGAATAGTCCATGACCAGTAATCCCAGAGGTTTAGGAATTCTTGCTCAAATTTCAATGGGAACTTGGACAGGTGCCAACATTTATGATTTATGTAATATTCTGGTTATATTCACTTTTCAGAGCAGTGCCAAAAAGAGGGTCCAGTGGAATGACCTTGACCGACATCGAACGCTGACACCAGACACTAAGGTTCGTAGGTAAAATCACGAGCATTTTTTTGTCGGTTGATCGTGTCTACTGATTTCACCCTTCTAATAGGGCCGATGTCATTAACGGTCCATCTTGTAATAGGCCTGATATCATCAACGTACCATCTTTGATATTATCAACTGTTATGGTTTGGGACTGCTGTTCACTATTCCATGATATACTGTCGCAATAGTAATACAAATCACAATAGTTTTGCAATACAGCTATCGCAATAGTTTTATAATACAGCTAACACATTAGTATTGTAATGGTAGTACAGCTATCACAATAATCTCTCTTACATGACACCTCTGTCACAGCTATCACAATAGTCTCCCTTACATGACACCTCTGTCACAATAGTCTCCCTTACATGACACCTCTGTCACAGCTATTACAATAGTCTCCCTTACATGACACCTCTCACAATAGTCTCCCTTACATGGCACCTCTGTCACAGCTATCACAATAGTCTCCATTACATGACACAGCTATCACAATAGTCTCCCTAACATGACACAGATAGTCTCCATTACATGACACAGCTATCACAATAGTCTCCCTAGCATGACACGGCTATCACAGTAGTCTCCCTTTCATGACACCTCTGTCACAGCTATCACAATAGTCTCACTTACATGACACCTCTATCACAATAGTCTCCATTACATGACACCTGTCACAGCTATCACAATAGTCTCCCTTACATGACACCTCTATCACAATAGTCTCCATTACATGACACCTCTATCACAGCTATCACAATAGTCTCCCTTAAATGACACCTCTATCACAGCTGTCACAATAGTCTCCCTTACATGACACCTATCACTGATTATGACTGTTCTGTCGACAGAAAGATACAGTGGTGACAATGCTGACCTTCAATGATGAAGCAAGCACATCCACATCATCATCGAGGGTGACACGACTTGCTGTTGAGGTTGGTGTCTTTGTTGTTTGCTTGTGTTGTGTCTTGGGGCCATTTTCATGAAGGATTTGTACTGTAGATTCACAATTCACACAATCTTTGTAGTACCACAGTAGGTACAGTTGTTTGCAGTGCTACATGTGTTTTGTACAACTGTTCTGGGTTACATGATGTTCGTCATCCACATTAATTCCTTTGCACTTTGTATGAATCCTTTGTAAAACCAGCCCCTGGTTTGGCAAGTTTAGGTGTAAATGTTACGAATGTGGTATGCTGAATACAGCATGATCAGCATTGACCCACACAGTGTTTACCATTTTGGATATCCACTATTTTGATCCTTACCAGATCTAACGACTAAAGTCAATTCTTTCGATGATTTGAAAAAATAGGCATTTTTTATTAAATCAATTGCAGATGTTACATAAACTATTCACACACAACATAGTTGGACACCAATGAACCGGATTTGTGACAGGCTAAATCAGTTGAAGCAGTTACGGTGTAACTGGAAACCCTGGAGGATTTTTGGTGAGAACCACCTACATTCAGTACAACAGTTGCAGTTGTGCATTGCTACGATAGTGTCTAAACACCTAAAAATAAAATAGAATAGTACAGTACTATGTAATACTAATGTCTACAATGTCATAGCTCAAGGAGAATTGGATAACACCAATTTCTCTAACATTAATGAATATTTAAATATTTCTGTAGATGTATTTGATTACAAGTTGCAGCTTGTGTTACTATTCAAATGCATATGAGAGAATAAATAGTAAGATTATTAAATAAATGAAAATTTATCAGACTGAATACAACATAATTTAAATAGTATCTTCTACAACAATATGGTACAATATTAAGTAGAACACAAATGAACGAACAAGAGAAACTCATAAATATAATGGTTTCACACAGCCATAATCAGCTAATGCATTGATATGAGCAGACAAATGATCATTGAAGTAGGCATCAAATATCTTAAATACACGATGCAATTATAGTTATAAACAGTGTGAACAGCAAATGGCAACAATGATACACTAGAGTATTATTTTATTAAAAAGTGATGTTTGGATATGGATGTGAGAGATATGGATGAAATTGCACTAATAGTACTGATTATGTATTAGAATTATAAATATATAAGCGTGTTTACACCATCATGAGTAAAGTTTCAGTGTATGACTAGTTGTAATAATGTGCAAGCATGTGCTGCTTTCGCTTGCGTTTGAATTCGTCTATTGATGTAGATTTTTTTATATGTGCTGGTATGGAATTCCAGAATAAGGGACCCGAATATTTAATTGCAAATTTCTATAAATTGGCCTGCGATTCATGAATAAAGTACGCACAGGAATTCCTAGTGTTGTAGTTGTGAATATCGCAAATAGAATTGCAATGTTATTTGGAAGTGAGTAAAACACATGATCAGCCCCAACGGCAGTTTGTTTACATTGTCAAGTTTCAAGAGTTTATTCATTTTGAATAGTGGATCAGTATGGGCAATGTTATCAGAATTATTATTTATTCGTATTGCTTTCTTTTGCAACTCCTTAATCTTATTCAGTTTTGAGAAGTATGTGTTTGCCCATATTAAAGTACAATATTGCATTGTAGTAACTTGTAGCTTAATATCTTCAAAATAAAGAAAGTTGTTAGCGTTCAAAAATCATCGAAAACGACTTGCAGCTGTAGTGAATGCGAAAAAGGACAATGGGCCGTGCATTCAATCAACCATAACTTCATAACTAATTGGAATTTGGCACTGAAATTTTGCATGCATTCAACATTTAGATAGATGCACACATGGGTGAATTTTCATAAAAATCAGAGATGGTTACTAACTTGAGTGATTGCAGGTTTTTATTTGCTGGTGTAAGTAACATGTAATTGTTTTTTCTTTAAGTTTGTTAGTGTTGAACCACGGTGATATTTTATTAATTTCGTTATTAACGTTTCAGTAGCTTCCATTTATTTTGTATATTTTACCTGTATATTGTTAGGTTATATTATTGACACGTGTCTTAGATACATTGTGTTTACGATGGGTAAGTTGTCGTTTGGTTAAATCACTTGTTTATTGACCTGTTTACCTCGCCACTCAGCACTGCTACCAGAGAATTGTAAATATACATCACAAAATCTATACTCAATCTGTTCATTCCTCGTTGCTCATCATAAATAATGTACCTCTACATTTAACTTGTCATACTCCTCCAGCTTCTTACATCCTCTTTACAGTTCTCTTAGTTACTTAATACTCACTGTGACTGTGATTTCAGGGTGTGAGCGACTTAAAAAAGGACGATGAGGCCAATGTTGACCAAGTCTTGACAGGTCAGAGTTCAGCTAATGGAGACGTCATCCACCAGGTGGAGCCAGTAGTGGAAAGCCACAGCCTAAAAGAGCCACCCACACCACGGAAGGTTCAGTTCGGACTGCATCCAAGTTCACCTAGTGAGGGTCGGAGGAACCGACAAGTGCCGAAACGTTACATCCCGAATGTGCTCGTCGATGTCTCGAACTCGCCTGAAGGGCATTTTTCACCAGGAATAACTGGCATCTTGCCAAGCGAGTATTTCGGGGCTATCCCAAAGCCACCGTTCTTCACAGGGGTCGACTCAAGTCCAAAAGTCTACCAGGCACGCTCCATTCCCGAGACGTCAACCGATAAAGAAAACTTGTCTCCGTACATATCGACTTTCGACCCACAAAGTCGTCCCCATGGCACAGTCGGCAACCTTGAGCAGGACCTCTCCGAGTCTGTTCTGGAGTTCGACAGACTCGAGGGACAGGTGAAGAAGTTGCGGCGAAAAAGTGACGCTATTGTCGCTAACGACGGTGGCGCTGCCAAGAGCAGCATCATGCAACAGCTGGCGATGATCCGACACAAGCAGGAAGAACTGATTCGCCTCCAAGACGCACTGCAGTGTCAGCTCAACAAGCAGGTGGGCAAGAGCGAAGGAAGAGCGACAGAGCACTGTCAGGAAGAGGGTGATGTAGCTTCATCAGATCCCCACCAGACATCAGAAGGGGAGATGTGCAACAGCAGGACTGAACATATCACGGAGTTGATGGAGGACATTCAGTTACGGTCATCAGACGCTGTCCGAGAGGAACGCTCCCCTCCCGAGAACAGGGGTGGCGCACCCATTGTCTCCCATTCGCCAGTGGTCATAGTGATGGAGAGTGATGCCAAGTCCAATGCTGTGACAACGCCACCGACCATCCAGCAGAGGGAGCTGCTGGGCATTCCTCTCGTAATGCCGGGCGTTGGCAGCTCTCTGCTGCCGTTCCCACAGACTCCCTTGCGCAACTCGCACTACTCTCCGTTCGTGGCACGATTCAGTGGCAGCGACGGCTCCGTTCTGTGCACACCTAGTACCCCTGGTAGCCACCTGGGGATGGACTACTATGACCAGGCGGTGTTCTCACCCAAGTCGCTCATGGCTGGATCGGCTCAGATCCTCTCCCCGATCAACGAGTCGTTCCCAATCCAACTCCCGCTCGCCATGTTCACACCGAGTCCCATCAAACTCGGTCGCAACGTGGCGCCAGTTGCCAGCAGGAAGTTGCCAGTCGCGAACTTGACGAGGCGACTCAACGACACCCTGGAGAACTTCGAGAGCATGACGCCGTCTCCGAAAGCGAAACGTCATTCACCGCTTCCGCGAGTCGTTGCCCCATCGGTCGGCACGCTATCACTGGCGGGAAACCTCGCCCCGCACCATCGCAGGAACCCCCGTCACCAGGTGGCGCTGACATCAGTGCGTGATAAGATCCTCGGTTCGGCGGCGCACCGATACTGCGAGGCACTGTTGGACGAGGAAGTCGCACTTTTTGCGTGCCGCCTCCATGTCACGCTGGGCTTGGCTCCACTGCTTATCACTCGCTGCACAGATCCCGTTGCCTCCGTGCTCGAGGAGGGGGACGATCAAGTTAGTGTCTGCTCCAATAATTTCTTTCCTTTTTTCACTTTTTAGAAAAAAATATTTTAGCTTTAGTTTTTCCAACATTTAATTTTTTTGCTGTAAAATCTATCAATGTTATTTCTTTGGTCTTTTAATGGTCTTTGGTAATGTGTTGACCACAAATGAGAACCACAAAAACAGCAGCATTATTCCTACTTTTACTTGTGTACTTGTTTAGAGATTTTGACAAATGTATCAAGTTGTTTGCATTGTAGTATGCACCCATGACTTAATGCGGGTGTCAGCAACATTGTAGTATGCACCCATGACTTAATGCGGGTGTCAGCAACATTGTAGTATGTACCCATGACTTAATGCGGGTGTCAGCAACATTGTAGTATGTACCCATGACTTAAATGCGGGTGTCAGCAATATGTATCTAATATTTAGAAAGCAGAATGGGTTTTGTTATAATCTTTATTATGTACTTGCAAAATTAGTCCTCTTGAAACAGTCACATGAAGATGATCAGTTTTGTGTATAAGTGATAGATAGGTGGTTGCACTGACTGTGTACGAAAAAAAAATTTTTGGAAACATTTCAGTTGAGTAACACTTAAATGCGCCACGTGGCGAATATAATTTTCTTTCGGTAAATCTGACTGGTATCTCAAAAGCAGTTTCACGTTTCATTTTCTTTTTTCTCGTCGTTTGCAGAATATATCACCCGTGGTACTTGTTTTTTCACCGTAGCCTTGTCCACTCCTTTACATTCCACCCTAGCCTTGTCCACCCCTTTACATTCCATCCTAGCCTTGTCCACCCCATTACATTCCACCCTAGCCTTGTCCACTCCTTTATATTCCACCCCTTTACACTCCATCCTAGCATTGTCCACTCCATTATATTCCACCTTAGCCTTGTCCACGCCTTTACATTCCATTTTACATTCCACCCTAGCCTTGTCCACTCCTTTATATTCCACCCCTTTACACTCCATCCTAGCATTGTCCACTCCATTATATTCCACCTTAGCCTTGTCCACGCCTTTACATTCCATCCTAGCCTAGTCCACTTATTTACATTCCACCCTAGCCTTGTCCACTCCATTACATTCCATCCTAGCCTTTTCCACCCCTTTACATTGTCTGTCCATCTTTGAAATATTCCATTGGCGTCAACAAAACCATTGGTAATCCTGTCTGGTAATGCTAATTTTCTGTTTGTGTTTGTTTCAGCATTTTGTGCCGATTTGTGATTCTCCGTTGCGATCGCCTCCATTCTCGTCGGCATTCTCAGCCTTCTCTAACGTTACCCATTGAGACGACGCTGTTGACAACCAATTCATAGGTGGCAGTACTGAGCATGTACGCCAGGTAGAGGGTGCGTTTCTGGTGGGCCCCAAAAGTGCATTTAACTTTGGTAGTTAAATTAAGTAACATCTTAGGACTCTCAGTCAGAGTGCTAATGTACCGTGCAGGTCATAGTTCACTGATTTTTTTGTAGATAAAATATAACTTCTAGTCTGCTGTTGATAGGTTCTGATACAGGATCATTCCATACAATAGGAAGTTTAATATTTAACCAACAGATGCCAATTGTCTGATGGTGCTGACAATTAGCTTAGTAAGTTGCACAGCCTCGAGTGACGCAGTTCAGTATTCAGGAGCTCTGGTTAGAGCCGTAGTAATCAATGGATCTTTAAGTATGTCATATGAATGCTTTATTATGAAGTTGATGCACGTCACATTATACATACACTGTTATATTCTCTGACATTGAGGCAGCTGAAGGTTTCAAGTATCATTTTTGCAATATTAGATTATGTGCGCCAAAATTCTTGCAAGACTGTACATATTTATATTGCTTTGTTTGTCCGTTGTGTTGTATAATATTTATACTGACTAAAATATTGTTCATAGTTCTACGATGCACAAATTAAATGTGGTTTTAGCTAATAGGTTTTTTCTAGGATCAATCAATGAATGCTTTAGACATAATTTAGAAATACTTGAGTAAAAACTGTTTTCACTGATTCAGGAGATGTTTATTGTTGCGTTCTAAAATTGTCACTACATTTTAGGAGTTTGGCGAGTTTACATTAGGATGGTTAAGCTATTGATCTAGTAACAGTCGTGTGTGTAGTATGTTAATGATCTTGTAGCATAATACTGTTTGTTTACTTAAGTACTTAAAATATATATGCATGGCTAAAAAGGTTGCTAATTCCGACATACGTAATGGTACATGTTTAAGTGGTACATATTTATTTGTTAATGGAGTGTCTCTTATACAAACCCATTTACTTTTTGACTAAACCAATGTGTCCTAATTGGCAATCTTTTATCGCTACCATTAATTTGTGCCTTGTCATGTTATATAAGATATCATGTGTTGATAAAGTTGACAGGTCTTTGCACTGTGCACCAGGTTCACTGTTCCTGTTTGTGCAATGATCACACTGTCGCTCAAAATGCATTTTGTTTTTTCAATGTGTACACACTGGCCTGAAGTGGATCAATACTGGTAATATGTGTAACTATAGGAAACATCGTCACATGATTGTACAACCCTAGTGATTATCTTATGACCCTCTAGAAGACAAAATGAGTGTGTTTGATCATTGGATAGGGTCACTCAAATTATTTGTTGAGTTGGATGTTTATGCGATTTTCCCTGCAGTCTGTGATACATTGTCACTGTCATTTCTAGTAAAACCACTGTGGGTAATTTGACCCAATTTCATCTTTCATGCCTTGTTATTTTAAAGTTACATCATCATTACCTTGTTATTTTATATATTCAAATATGCAGTTTATGAAAAACATGCACACTTTTGTTAAAATCTTCAACGTAATGTACCTCTTGATTGGTAGACTGGGTCTTTGACTGGACAGTAAAGCTAGCATGTGGACACTAGATTTTTTGCGAAATTATTTTACACAGCGAGTTTAAACTTTCTTAATGCCAGGTGTAATGAGGTAAATTTCCGCACAGATTTTAATAACAACCGTAGCTGGTTTTCAACAATTAATTTTCAAGTGGCAAATATGTTTATTCAGCTTATACCACATGTAGCATGTTACAAGACTACGTAATGACGGCACATGGAACCCACTAATCATTTGTACTTTCTACAGCAAAGTGGTTAGCCTGTACACAAACAACTGATCACAAAGAGAATTGTATGAGATGCCACATGAATTTATATTTTCTGTCCGCGACAAGCGTGGTTTACATTAAGAGTTGTGCCCATTTGTAGACGACAGGGAACATTTTAAAGCAATCTTACAACAGTCTGATTTATTCTGTCGCCTCCAGAGTACACTACAAATTACATCTATCTTGGCATGTTTCACAGTACGTGTTCTATGTGGCCATCATAAACTGTACATCAATTCACATCTTAAGCACACGCCGTATGCTACGGGCAATTCGGAATGCACACAAAGATGTTCCACGTGTAAATACTGTACACTTCTCACAGTTTCATGCACAGTTTCGCATAGTAGACAAACAAATAACCAATGTACATGTTTTCAATAAAACACCGGAAACCAAGCTTGCAGGCGCTATGCAAGGAACATCACTACGATCAGCATTTTTGGACGGCGGCTTATTGTACTGCACTTTCTTACAATTTATTTCAAAATGGAACTGAATAAACAACTTTTCTGGGTATAAAGTAGTTGGGCCACACTTGTGACTTGAAGTCAACAAATGTACGATCGTTGGTTCCCTATTCGCAGACAACCGTACAAAGTCAAACAAACCAATTACAATAAATAAGAACGGACCCTATGTGTGCTGTATGTGTTGCCACAGATCGCTGGTGGAGGAAATGAACATATCTACATTACCAAGTTGTATGAACACTTGTGATCCTGCAACAGCGGCCAAGTGACTGCAACATGGCACTGACTGCACGTCACTCGTTTGTGTACATTCACAGTCCATGAAAGATAAACGAACAAGTGACGCGTCATCCAACCGCTGTGCATTTTGCATGACGATCACATTGGCTGCATTCTAAGCCCCACAGTGGGGCAATAACCAATCGTGATGCAAACCACACATTGAGTCGCCCCATGAATGTCTGTCTCCCTGTGTAAAGTCTGTATGTGGCGGTTACTTCTGGTTTTTGAGTTGGTTGGCTAGCCAGTCGAGGCCCTCGTACAGACCGTCTCCACTCGTGGCGCAGGTTGCCTGGATGTACCAGTTGCGTTGTCGCAGCGAGTGTAGGGCCAACTTATCTGTGATCTCAGCCGCATTCATTGCATTCGGCAGGTCCTACAAGCACAACACAGGGTCAGCTACAATTGACTTCAATGCAAACTCAATGCAATGCAAATTCACATAGTGATTTATAAGTGGTTTTGTGGGAGGAAATACAAAAATAGTGGTGCCAAACGAGGTAGATGACACCACTTCTCAATTGTTCCACACCTGGTCACCAGATGGGACCACACTGGTAAACAAAACATGGCCCCCATTTAGAAAGCATGTCACTCCTAACGAACTGGACCACTTACGAACATGGCCTGTATATCAAAAGAAACTATCAATGTTGCGCTTTCCACTGTTTAATTTGAAACTTGTCAGTGATATGCACCAATAGGTACAAAATGGAAACTATTTGACCAGGCATTTTGGAGAAAATTAGAAATTTGGATTATGGCATACCAGTCCAATATAGACGATAGTTTGTCTATATTTGACCACAGTTCACTTTATATTGGACCGGGTGGTCAATTTAATGGATCTCTTCGTTGGATACATTGTTTTCTTTGCTGGTTGGTTTAGGATTTGGGGACGTAAGGAATAACGATCAAAGTGTCACGAGTGCCTGGAAGCATTTATGATACGATGGTATGAAGTTTTGACTACAAAAAGTGTAAAGAACTTTATTCAACGAAGGTATCAGTGTTAGCCATCAAGTATCTTATCATCCTCCATCATTTGCCCACAGATGGGGTTTCGCAGCTCGCAATACCAGTGGTCCAATATATCGGAATGTGGTCCAATATAGCGGATCACACAGTGATGAACCCGAACTTAGATAACAACAAACCTAGTAAAACTTTGCTCTTCAAACCTTCATCCATTGTTTAAATACTTATTTCACCGCCCATGTGCCTCAGTTAGCTGAAGCATTACAAATTACTGTCCCACATCACTTTGTTTACACACACACACAAACGTTACATCAGAAGGTGAGAAAAATAATATTTGCTCACTTATCAAAGTTTTTGCGGAGTCTGCCATTTTTACTCTCAATGCACATTGCATTTCAAAGTCATTTGGGAGATGGAGCCACGTTACCTTCAGTACCATAGTGAGGGATATATGGTCATGGTCCAATATATCCCACCTTCCCCTATTACAATTATTAATGACAATAATAAATATTGACGGGGTACGGGGTGAGGTCTCAGAAAAATAGCAAAATGTCCTCAAATCGTGCCATCATTGCATGATGTGGTCCACGTACCTGTTTGTTGGCGAATACTAATAAGACTGCGTCACGTAACTCATCTTCTGCTAACATGCGCATTAGTTCCTCTCTTGCCTCCCCTACACGCTCCCGGTCATTGCTGTCCACTACGAAGATAAGACCTGCAGCACAAAACAGTCAAAATAATATGCAGGCTGTCTCCATTAACCCTTTCACACCAGATAAATTGTCCAAACCTCAATAGCTAAAAATGTGCACGCATATATCCCAGTCCAAAACTGCGCTTCAAAATGGGTGATGTTATCAGAAAGAAACAGGTCATGTGCAGACGGCCACATATTTTAGTGTTTTTTCTGTTGCACCACTTATCACTAGTTTTCAAAGATTCAATTAAAAGTTATAATTTCTGGACTGTGTTTTGCTTGCAATGCATGTTTTATTGTATCATTTGAGACCACAAATTCTCGTGAATTTAATGGAAGTGACTAAGTCAATAAATGAATTTGTCTAACACAGACACTGTCCCAACTTCAAACGGATGTTATGTGCCTGGGGAATGTTTAAAAATTACACTTCCAAATTCAAAACATTGCTACTACTCCAAGAAGTGGATATTTATTTCAGTAAACATAAAAATATTTTGAACATTTTTTTTGCACATTTTGCCATGCTGTTATTGCGCAATCTCCTATGCATGGCAGTAGAATACTGAATCTGTGAGAAAGCTGCAGTACCTAGGGTCAGGGTTAGCAAGTTTCTGACGAGCTGGTAAATACCATGTTATTTGCCACCTCATCCAAAATACCATTCTGACATCTAAAGCGTCAGAAATACCTTTCTGACATAATACCTCTCTGATGTATAACTATAAAACATCAGAAACTAAAAAGATGTGCAATTTTATTTAATGCGTATACTCTAATTTAAAATAAAAAATCAATGCATTATTATCCTGTCAACATTCATATATGCAAGTACAACCGTTACTATATGTATTAGTGTTTGAATTTGCCTGATTTGTTAGCACATTTTAATGATTATAGAAATAATTGCGGCACCATGGTTTAAATAGGCAGTTAGCTTTTAAAACAACAGGACAGGTGTCAGTCACAACTGGGAAACCATGGAGGAAACTGGCTGGGGTGTAAGTGCATACCAGCAACAACATTGGAGAGGACATCAAGGAACCGAGTCAGGACTGTGGACTGGTGTCAGTGACAACTGGGAGGGCAATAAACGGCTAAGCAAGGATTTCTTTCTGGAGTTCTTGGAGATTAAGCAATACAAATGTAGTTACAAGCAGGATTGGCCAGTAAAAGTTCCTCTTATCACAATATCATTATGCAGGCTGTGACCCAATATCAAAGAAGATTTCAACTCAGTTCCAATACTGCCCAAATTAAAAATCAGATTACTGCTTTGAGCTGATAGTGAGTCACAGCCCTACTGACTGTGCCTGCTTTCTAAGCAGTGACAATGGACTTTGCATGACAAGCTAATAATATTATGCTAAGTGTAGAAATTGTCGGATTGCTGGATAAGACTCATAATGTGACTGAACTGACATGAAATGATAAATTATCAGGGCTGGGTCCAATTACGTAATTGTAATTGATTACAGCAAAATTGTGTAATTGTAATTGCTTATGGTTTCAAATTTGTGCTGTAATTGTAATACCTTGTATAACTGAAAATTTATTTCAATTACAATCAATTACAATACATTTCATATCACAAACTACCTGAACAAACTGTCAATAAAATATAATTTAAGTCTCATACAGGTTCAGGGTTGTGTGATTTAAATCATTTTATTTAAATCATGATTTAAATCACTCCAAAAAAATCATTGATTTATGATTTTTTTTACTTCAGATTTTTTTAATCGCTAATTTATATTAATGTAGCACAAATAATTGTTTACAAGCAGTGAGATCAGCAGAGTTTTGTATGTCTTTTAATACAAAAGCACAAAGTGTGCACACTTGTGTAGCTGTATTGACACCAGATAGCCTGACAGTCAAATATTTTATGACATTGTGTATGTCTGAGCTATTCCCTTTTTGAATGCAGTGAAGCTACAAAAAATTGTCTTCCAGAGGAAGTATCTTTTCAAGTCAGAAGCACTGAGTCGATCTGCCAGAAGCACTGAGTCCAGCTTGTGCTAGTTGTTCTCAATTCAGTATGTTGACTCAAGTGAGACAGTCTGGGCTACCATTGTTTAATACTGTACCAGTTTGCAGTCTGGTTAGAGACCCTTAGAGTACACAGGGCCACGGACAGGTGCTAATCCACCCACTCAGCAAACAATAATTAGCACTGCTACAGCCACAGACACACAGCATGCTTTCCTTTCCAAGACAGATTATGCAACTACAGGAGGTGATGCCTTGTGGACATTGTCTAATGTCTTTATATAAGCAAAAATCATGTACCCTCTGTTAAGACAAGTACCTAGATTGATTTGAAAGAGTTTATAAATACATCAACATATATATATATATATATATAATTTATTAATGTCTATATGCCAGATTTAAAATATATATTTATATAAAAATATGTTTAAACGGCTGTCTTTTTATTTAGTACAATTCAAAATTCAAGCCACAATTCTTCAACAATTTACAATCATTACCGTTATATTTGTTTATCAATTGTGTACAAAATATTTAAATTCAGCAAAAGTGCAAAACTATATAATTAACAAATGCTGAATATATTTGGTTACGCATAATGTAATTGTAATTGAACTTGAAACAGTGTAATTGTAATTGAATTGAAAAATTATGAGTGTAATTGTAATTGAACTAAAAATTTAAATGTAATTGTAATTTATATAATTATGTGTAATTGAACCCACCACTGTAAATTATATTAGCAACTTTGAGACGGATGTTAAGGTAAACTGTATGCATGTGCATAAAGTGCCAATAACAGCTAAGTTGTTGTAGAGATTGACATGAAATGGTAAATTGATAATATATTAGCAACTTTGACTCAGAGCAGGACTATTCATAACTGAATGTGTTAATTGAAAATGTTAACTAAAATAAAAGTTTATGTAACATTACTCATGATTTTGTTGTTCTTTCTATGCATGAATAATGTATATCAATTCTCTATTCAACAGGCCATATAATTAGATACTGACAGTTTCTAATGTCAGAAACAGACCTGGGGCGGAACTACTCGGTACTTGTGTACACCTGAGCACTTTCTCAATAAGCTGTGAAAATTTGTAGTTAACAAAACAAAACTTTCCTGAAGTATTTTAATGTTCAACTATTTTTTTAAATACTGTTATTTCTGATTAATATGACTATGATACCACCGAGTTCCAATACCTCCCAAGACGGTTACCCACCTTACCATCCCTACACCTCCATGGTGGCATTCTCCCATGACTACGATACCCAAAAAAGGCTACATCTTTCCTCAGTCAGAAACACCCAGTTAAGCAAACAATTGTAGGCTACCAGTTCAGGCCATAATCCGTTTTTTTAATCAAGTCACCAATATGTCCACAAAGCGCTATTGATCAGTTAACCATGGAATGTCTTTAATGCAGTCAGGCGACCATGCCACTGGGCAATGGCTGACAGTCCTAACTGCTAAGAACTGCCAGCTGAGTCTTCCCCTGTAGAAATAAGGTGACTCAAGTAAGACTGCCTGCAGCCATACACCAGTATAAGCATAACATGGTGCCAGCAGTCTGATAAAAAGTACAAAGGAGACTTTGAGCCTGTTATATTGGCATGTGCTAATTTTCTCAACAACCAGTAGTCTAAAAGCAGAAAATATCAATTGCAAATTTCTAATATAAACAAATTACAAATTGCAACACTGCCTTTGTGCACCAAAAGAAAACAAACTGAACTGATGTATCAGCACGTAAATTTGTCTCATCTGGTCTTTATACAAAACAATGACAAACTTTATTTAAATTGTTACACACAGCCTTTCTTCCAATTTGGACAAATCTTCTAACATACTACCCCTTCAAGTGATGTACATGTTTATGGGGAGGGGGAAATATTTAGTCACTGGTAGACTAACTACAAAGATATTGGTTTAATGGGTATAAGTATATCAAAGCATGTAGTTTATGAATTGTTAATTGCAGTTGAGAAGGGACTCCAAGCAAAAACTGATTTACGAGTCATGCCATGTTTGTATGTTTGCAAAAGGGAGGGGTTCATAAAAGGTGACCGTATGTTTGGAAATGGAAATGTCATTAATAAAATTTACTCTTACTTTTACTAGTACTCGTGAGAATGTACTCATACTCATGCATCACCAATGTATTCATGCATCACCAATGTACTTGTACTTATCCATCACCAATGTACTCGTACTCATCCATCACCAATGTACTCGACCCAAGGTCTTGTCAGAAACATCTGAAAGTAGTTTCTAACATTGCCCCGTGTCTGGGGTAAATTTTGGTTGCAGCTACTTACCCTGTGTGTTCTGGAAGTAGTGTCTCCACAAAGGTCTGATCTTGTCTTGTCCACCCACGTCCCACACTGTGAAACTTATGTTTTTGTACTCTACCGTTTCCACGTTGAAACCTGCAAGAGAAGCCAGGCAACTGTAAGCAACAGACATCACTGCACGCAGGGTGGACACAGTAGCACAACTGGTGGTTACCAGCAATGATTACTTCTTCACACACCCAGAAATCACTAAAATGGAGTAGTTTGGAAGATTCCCAGTATACATCTATTAACATACCCGGTGATCACACTGTTCTATGATGAAGAATTACTGCCAAAATGTAACAAATGTCATCATCACCTCTTCCCTTTACTTCAATCGTATGCATAAAACTTGGACAACATGTATACAGAAACATTAAATTAAACAACAAACCATGCCAATGACAGTCACATCACTGTAGTGAAACACAATAATTGAAATTATGCATACCACTAATAAAACTACAACAATAACAACATAGTAATTAGTCTTTCACAAACAATAATCTAGAAGATACCCACCAATTGTTGGAATTGTTGTTACAATTTCTCCTAATTTTAGCTTATACAGGATTGTTGTCTTTCCAGCAGCATCCAACCCGACCATCAAGATCCTCATCTCCTTCTTGCCAAAGAGGCTCCGGAACAACTTTTCAAACATATTCCCCATGCTGGAAGTTGTCTACTCTACAAACAGAAGCAGGCACACGTCACATGGCAGGGTGATTATTGCTTATAAACAGTTCTGCTATATCCCAATAAATCAATGAATAATAAGCCAGAGTAGCTATTAGATGATGGTTCTTAACCCATTAGACCCCGCGCACCCGACCTTGTTTTCCCCATGGCACCCCCAAGTGCCCACAGGGGAAAAAAGGCTGTGGATATGAAACTAAAACTAGCAGAATTCTACATATCTTAGTTATGAATTGTGGGTAAAATTAACATAACAAATAATTCTGACTAAGGATTACTGTGTCACTGTAGGGATATTTTCCAATGAGTGTTGAGGTTTAATACATTTCGGTTGTACACACTGACTTTTGCCCCACATGGCAAAATTTTTATCATTGTATTTTCGACGTTACTACTTTCCGGAGACCCCACCTAGCGGGCTGGCATGGAATCAGCCGATAATGACAAAGATACATCAGTCGAAATAATGACGTTTCATTTGCTGTGGAGCATTGGCTATTATGCACAAAATTACAGGATAGCTCCAAAACAGTGAAACAAGTGGAGGAATATTCCGGTAAATTATTATAGAATTACATTTTGTTAGGGCATGTAAAAAAATTTTTTGCCGCACGAAATGCCACATTTATGCGATCTTTGGGCACACTCATGCGATTTGGTTGCGCCAGTTTTTTTTTTATATTTCATCAATGGCGCAAAGGCGGGTCCAAGATTGAACCCTGATACATTTACTTTTAATATTCGTGTATATAAATTCGATTACAAAAACACAACTTAACCTGACAAACATGTCAGAGTAAATACAGGTACAAGTAAACCAGTAAACATTTTGATTGTCATTTGTCATCGAGTTTTGAGGTGTAGGACCAGAGACGGAATATAGCTTAGAAAAATTTGTCATTGTCTGACCAATAAACTAAAAACATGTCGTAAAATCAAACATAGCAGGTTTTATGAGTCATTATTAACTTCTCGTCATATATTAAGTGGATATCCTATTAAGTTACACTGTTGAAACTGAAAGCCGCGACAATGTCAATGACTCAATGAGATATGACAACAAATTTACAAATACCCGCAACACAGAAAAATCGAGTCATGTTAGCAACGTTATAAAGATAATTCAAACTGCACAATGCTATGTATAAACAGTATACGGCATGTTCCTTAACAACATAAACCGGCAGTATAATATTTAAGTTTTTAAACTGTACGAAATGGATAAACGAATGGTGCCGGTTCGTAAATGTTGAAAACATGGGAGTCGCCAAGCAGACATTCCGCGATGTGATTTTACATTGTTCTAATTTGAAAAATAATAAATCAATACGGTGTGTGCTCTAATGCTTAGTATCACCCAATACTTACCTCCTACGTCTGACACAGATGTGATAAACGACGTTGCTTACCTGTATTTATTAAGTCGAAATTTCTAATTGGAACCAAGCCCAGTCAGACCACTTGCTTCGTATAAAATGGCGAACGTGTAAGAAATTGCGTATCCCCTGCCACGTCAATGCCTAGGCGATGGACGGAACTTTTCCCATTGCGGTCACCCCTATCATGTGACAAACATGGCGGCGCCCATAGTCAAGTCTGGGATCATGCCTCAGTTAGACTTCCTGGTGTGTTACAGATGACTATAGGGCATAGTAAGTTTGGATAAAAAAATCGTACGATCTGACATCAGTGCATTTGAGCAGGGACTTTGCCAGGTTTGCTGGTGGAAGCTGTTGAGAGTGAAATGGTGGATTTTAATAGGCGGAAAGACATTTGTGATTTTTTTTGGCCACTAGACACGTGTGCGTCGTAATTCATGCTAATATTGGTAAACATTGAGGGGTATCGCACATACAGGCATATTACAAGAGTTAGAAATGTATAATTTTGGTAAAACTCGACCAGCATGTCAGTATGATGATGACAGCGGCTGGTGAAAACTTCTAGAAATCTTGATGGTCATGTTTTCTTATAATATAAAAAGAAATATTGTAAAAGCTAGAGTTTCAGCATATTAGAAAGATTACTGAAGATATATTAGCTTCACTTTCAAATTAATTGAGTCAACAATCTTGGGATAATGTTTTAAATATAAAATATGCTAATCAAGCTTATGATAATTTTCTATACATATTTATAGATATATTTAAAAAACATTGTCCGGTGAAAAGAGTTTCCAGGAAAAGTTACACCAGCAACAAACCTGGTTCACCAAAGGTTTAAAATGTGCTTGTGTGAAGAAAAATAAATTATACAAAGCATTTGTTATATTGAAATCTGCTGAAGCGGAACAGAAATACAAAAATTATAAAAACAAACTAACATCTATATTAAGATTGACTGAAAAAAACTACTATACATACCCAGAATATTTTATAAAAAATAACAAGCAAATCTCAAAAAAGGAGGATATTGCTAATGGATTTAATAATTTTTTTACAAATGTTGGCACTAACTTAGCAAAGAATATTTCAATACCTGAAAAAGATGTATAAATTTATGATTACTTGGAAGGCAAAGTTGATCACCTTATAAGTCGTATGACTTCAGCTATGTCCCTTCAGCAGCAGCAGCAGCACACCATACTACGCACCTGTATTATGTTGTTGTTGTTGTTGAATAAACTTTCACTTCACATCATACTATGTTTCTATGTCCTGTTGATGACCAAGAAATTATTAGAACGGTACAAAATTGTAAAAATAAAAAGTCAACCGATTACAGTGATATTAACATGAGCCTAATTAAAAATGTAATTACAACAATAGTTAAGCCATTTGGTCACATATGTAATTTATCTTTTCAAACGGGTGTATTTCCAAGCAAAATGAAAATTGCCAAAGTTGTTTTAAGTGCGGTGAAAAGAATGTATTTACAAATTACAGGCCAATATCATTGTTACCTCAATTCTCGAAAATTCTTGAAAAATTATATAATAACAGGATGGACAAATTCCTCAAAAAGAATGACATACTCACTCCAAGTCAGTATGGTTTTAGGTCTAATATGTCAACTACTCATGCTCTTTTAGAATTAGTAGAAGAAATTACAAGTTCACGTGATAATAACAAGTATGCTATTGGTGATTTTGTTGACCTTAAGAAAGCCTTTGACACTGTTGATCCTGATTGACAGACGTGGCATGCATATTTTGTACTACTCTCTTTTCTTGCCGTATAGTATGTATTGTGCTGAAGTATGGGGCAACACATATGCAACAATGTTCAATGTTTAGTTATATTACAGAAAAGGGTTATAAGGTTACTTTGTGGTGCCAATTAAGAGACTGGACCATACAACTATGCTATTTTATAATCTGCACATTCTTAAAGTGCCAGATATAGTGGAATTAAAAACTGCAATTATCATGTTTAAAGCATTTCACAACTTATTACCACTGAATGTACATCAGTTTTTTTAGCATATATGAATCAGTTTATTCAACTCAACAGGAATGTAATTTTATACAAAAATATGCACGTACCAGTTTGAAAAGCATGTGTATATCTGTTAAAGGAGTAAAACTGTGGAACGCCCTCGATAGTTCATTGATTAGTTGTAGAAGCATTCATCAGTTCAAGAAGTATTATACAGACAAAGTATTGGATAGTTATGTGCTAAGTTCTTAACCATGTCTTGTAGAAAATTAGTAACTTCAGTTATTGTATTTATCATCTTAGTGTAAACTAAATTAATGATCAGTAGAATGTAAAAATGTTAGAAGTATTGTAGATTGTTATTTTAGTTTGTTATTAAGGTTTTCAATTCATGTTCCAATATTTTCTTTTGTCCTGCTATGAATATACATGTATATTGTGTTGTTGCACTTTGAATCTTGACAATAATGGCACTCTAATGAATACGGTAGTTATACGTTCAATCAAGTATTTTATTTTAAATATGTTAAATTACTAAAAGGGTAAACATTATAAGTATTACACTTCTTTTTACCCTTTTTCGACAAATTCACTTAGTGTTATGTACTGTATGAATTATGCAATTGTGTTTTTGTTGAATAAATCCATTCATAATAATTATGCAAAATGTTAACATGGCCAATGGAAAATGTAACTCTATGCTGTATCCGTCTAGCCTCGATTATCCAGGCTCGGCGCTATGGCGCCACCGTTTGTCGCATGCATGTTATAAAATTAGAGTTAATTTTTATCACTTGATATGACGCAACTCGAATAAACTTTAAACTTATTATTTCGACACAACCGTTCGACTAAAAGTTTAATTAGGCAAAGCAAATATTCAGTGTAGCATCTTGATAATGACGCTGATTGGCTGCTGCCGCTTCACGGGAATGCCTAAAAGTAATAACATTGCTTTGATGCCCCAGTTTCTAGCTTACGTTAATCACTGCGCGTACAAACTAAAAGTCCATTAAATATACACACACACGTATATATATATATATATATATATATATATATATATATATTTATATACATATATATATATATATTAAAACGTTATCATGGAAAAGTATATAAAATCCTCCACGACAATCGTTATAGTCTACACAAAATGAGTGGTAACAGTGGTTAACAACGAGACCATGCCTCTGCGGCCAGACTCCCCTTATGAAAATATACCATAGTATACAATGGTATACCATGGTATTACATGGTAAACCATGACATTACATGGTAAACTGTGGTATACCATGGTTTACCTGTTTGAAAACACCATTTACCATGGTATATTTTCATAAGGGTCTCTTCTCGGCAAATTGGAGCGAAGGTCGGATAAGCGAGACCAAATCTAAAGATAAGATAAGATAAGATACGTTTTATTACCAAGTAGCAAGTACAAGGAATTTGTAGTGTTGTGGCGTTAGCACAAACATACACTCATGCACCCAATCACACACGGACTAAAACATTACATATCACAATCGTAATACTAAAAACAGTTGAAAACAATCGAGAGTAATATACTAGGTTGCAAGATTGAAAAATAAAAAATTTTAAAGATTAAAAAAATAAATAAATAAATAAAAAATTAAAAAGGCGACATTGCAACTACCTACCAGAGGCAAGACATTTATGATGGCTCTCCGTTTAAAAATCTCAGCGCTTGAGGATAGAAACTATTGTTAAATCGCGTCGTTTTAGTTTTAATGCTACGGTAGCGCTTACCGGAGGGAAGGAGTTCAAAGAGATGGTTGGCTGGATGATATTCGTCTTGTACAATGCGCTTGGATTTGCGCAAACTGCGAGATAGATAAAGAGACCTGATGGACGGCATATTTAACCCGATTAGTTTAGAGGCGTACTTGACGACTGATTCAATTTGATTAATTTCATCTTGGCTGGCGCGACCAAACCAGACAGTGATAGAAAATGACAAGACACTTTCAATAACTGCGCGGTAGAAACGTGTTAATATTGCTTGAGATAAGCCGAATCGTTTGAGGTGTCTAAGGAAGTACATGCGTTTTTGTGCTTTTTTAATGATGTCAATCGTGTTATTACACCAGGAAAGATCTTTAGAAATAGTCGAACCCAAAAATTATACAGAGTCGGCTTGTAAGACTTCAGTACCGTCAATGACAAGGGGGTGGATGGGTGTTTTCTTTTTGCGAAAATCAATGATCATTTCCTTCGTTTTGGATATGTTTAGTACCAGGTTGTTGTTCTTACACCAGCCGACCAGTCTTTGAACTTCCTCTCTATACACAGACTCGTTAGCATTGTTGACACAGCCAATTACAGTGGTGTCATCCGAGAACTTAACCACGCGAACAGATTGGTTACCAGATACACAGTCATTTGTAAAGAGAGTGAAAAGGAAAGGAGAAAGCACGCAGCTTTGTGGGGCACCAGTGTTAAGAATAACAGGTTTGGAGAGAGAGTTTTTGACCTTGACAGATTGAGGCCTGTGAAGAAGAAAGTTGAGAGTCCAATGACAGATGGCAGGATGCACATTCAGAGATACAAGTTTATCAAACAACTTCACAGGAATTATGGTGTTAAAGGCCGAGCTAAAGTCCACGAAAAGAATCCTCGCATAAGTGCTCGGTTGTTCCAGGTGATTCATAACATAATGTAAACCTAAGGCAACTGCATCGTCCACAGATCTGTTAGTTTGATAAGCAAACTGGTGAGGATCCAAAAGACCGGCCGTGGAAGATTTCAGATAACGGAGCATAATATGTTCGAAAACTTTCATCGCAACTGAGGTAAGTGCCACTGGACGGTAATCGTTCATGGTAGAGACTTTAGCCTTCTTGGGAATAGGTATAATCACAGAAGTTTTAAAACACGTTGGAACTATGCACTGTTTTAAAGATGAATTGTAGATGTCAGCGAATACTGGAGCAAGCTGATCGGCACAATTCTTGAATGTATATGATGAGATGTTATCAGGACCCGAAGCCTTGCGCGTACTCAGTCGCTTGAACAATGTCCACACGTCAGCAACGTTAACGGTGAAAGGCGGCGACAGCGGAGTGTCTGTGGGTAGGGGGCGCTGTTCCGGCGATGTGTTTAACTTGTCAAATCTGCTGTAGAAGTCGTTTAGTCTTGCTTATCTAACTTTCACTCGGCTTCGTGAATTCACCGAGAAGAGAGTCTAGATGCAGAGGCGTGGTCTCGTTGTTACCCAAAGTTTAAAGTTAATTCGAATTGCATCATATAAACTGATAAAACTTCACTCTTATTTTATGAATTAGCCAAATGCTCAGATGAGATCTTAACTGGATACTTATGTATGTGCCCAGAATCTGTGTGTATACATGCATGATGACTCTGTGGGGCTTTTCTTCTAGATAAATAAAAGAAGAATTAAATAAAAACTTCATTCATTCATTAAAATAAACGCAAAAAATCATCATAATTAGGTTTATGAAGAAAAAAAATTCAACCCTGCCTATGGTATTGGCCATTGCTCACTTGTAGACTTTTGCAAAATCATTGTATTCTTCATACAACAATATTTAATGAAGGACTGAGGAAAATTGAGTACAATAGGAGAGGTGACGCTCCTGTCAGATGAAGTGCAGGATCGCGCATAGCCAGAAACTACTAGCACCACCACTGAGTGTCCATGAACTATACAGAGTTTGACCAGTGATGACAATGATTTGGATGACCAGGTGAAATGCAATGTTATCCCATTCGGTCTACAGCAACGGGCCGGTTATGTGCACAGCAAGGCTTACTCAGATCTGATGGGAGGCAAGTGTTGCTTCTAACTAATAATGCTACTCTACTGTAATCATATATCTGCACTTGTATTGAGCTTTCTTGGTGTAATAACCCATCTTTGTTTTTTATTTTAATCTTTGCTTAATGATTTATTGATTTATTTACTCTAATTAAAACTCTAATTAAATTATAATTAAATACTATCAGCATTATCACTTTTTTCAATAATCCTCAATTCTGTTTATGGTAATTTTACTGTTTGCATTGATCCTTGCTGAATTCTGATTATAATGAAGATATCTCTCTTCTTTTATTGGTCTTTGGTCTGGTTATGATAATAATTTTCTCTACTCATAGTCACATATGATGGACACATGAATCAGTTAATTTTACTTGATTTCAAAGATATACAAACATGGAACAAATTAAGATGCTATTCAAATGAAAGGTCAGTAATTTAATACTTATCAACATTCATCACAGCCATTACCAATATACTGCACGTTTAAATGTTGTAACGAAGAATCACTGTATGCGCGTGTGTGTGTGTGTGTGACAGGAAAAATATGTAATTTTAGTGTCTATAGACTTAGTTAAGATAACTCTCTTGTTCCACACAAATGGTTGCAGCTATAAACTACGAATTTTATTTACAATTTAACAGTTTATGGTTGCAAAATATGATTGTTATTAAAATGTTATAAATATTTTGATTTAGATTACATCAATGAAAAATTCATTATGGTATGGGAGCTAGGAAATCCACTGAGAAATGTTTTGCCTTTATAACTAAAATAATTCCAGAACTTATAAGCCATAATTATGAAGAACACCTTAAAGAATGTGGTTTAATAACCATAGTGACAACGATTTAACAAGATTTGCCATCCAAGCCAAAGGCCCAGATGGCAAGTGGACAAGGAAGCCATTGGCTTATTGAGAGTCCAACAATGTTCATCTATGTGTAACCCACCCTCCCGAAATATGTGTCAACCTTGTTTTTAAACATATTAAAGCTGCTAGCAGTTATACAATCCGTAGATAAGTAGATAATCTGTTCCATTCATTTATTGTCCTCTGTGAGAACAAGTACTTCCTGATATCCAATCTACCCTGGTCGTTCACTAATTTTACCTCATGTCCTCTAGTTCTGCTATCTTTCTTGAGTGAGAAAAACATATTTCTATGAATATTTTCATACCCATTCAATATCTTAAAAACTTCAATCTGATCTCCTCTTAACCTCCTTGTCTCTAGAGTTCTTTCAGGCATTCTTCATAACTAAGGTGTCTCAGTTCTGAAATAATTTTAGTTGCTCTCCTCTGTATGCGTTCAAGTGTATCTCTAGAACGAGGTTCTTCTTCTTCGTCGAAAACTTAAATATGGACTCTGGCCGGTTCCTTGTACGAAGGTCGCTGTGCGCCTGCAGATCCTCCAATACGCCATAGATCTTTTCTTTTACTGGTGTTTCTGCAGGCCAGGTTGCCTTTGTCTCATTTTCGTGTATAGTACAATCTTGCAGCGAGGTTAAGAGGAGATAACATTTTGGTTTTTAAGATATTGAATGGGTATGAAAATATTTATAGAAATATTTTCTCTCACCTAAGAAAGGTAGTAGGACAATAAGTAACAATAGTGAAGGATCAGCACAGATTGTATATCAGCACTCATTCTCACGACAATACATGAATGGAACAAACTTATCTACAGATTATCATTGTGTAAAATATGTTTAGAAACTAGATTTACCAATATCTCAAAAGGGCGGATTACACACCGATGAAAAATTTTTGCAATCTCGATAAGCCAACTGATGGATTCTCAATAAGCCAATGGTTTTATTGTCTTCAGCATTTGCTTTGAATGGCAATCTTGTTAAATCTTGTTAAATAATTTCTGTCACAGGGGTCAGACCACTGTAGAGAATTGCATTGGTGGTCATGTTAACGTTTTGTCTGATTATAAAAAAACGTGACCATTAAAAATTCTTTAAATATTTCACAGCAACTGCCATCATCTCGTTGACATGCTGACCAAACTTTTTTTAATCACGTACCTCCAGCTCTTTTAAAAAGCCCCGACGTGCGATGCCCATCAATTTTGACAAAAACAGCCAAGTATTCATGTGCCCACGTGGCCCATAGCAGAAAAATTCCCATAAATCACTCCGCCTGTTAAACTCTCAAAAATGCACTATTTTACAGCCAATGGCTTATACAAACAAACCTGTGAATATGCCTGCTCAATTGCACTTATGTCACATCATATGAATTGTTTAAATTCACATATTGCAATTTAATATGCCCTACATTCGTGTGAAACAGTAAACAGGAAGGTCAACAATACGTGGTCTTACCCCCACAACGAGAACCCCACTCGGCATCCAGGCGGGCACGGATCACAGTCAGAATGCATCCGCCGTAATAACGATGAAGAGTCCCTGGGAAAAAATTAATTGTGCATTGTGGGTGTATTAATGCCCGACTGGGCACGCACCACAGTCACTTTTTCCATAGATGACCATAACGTTCTTATTGCGACTACATTGAAAATTTATCCTACAATTTTATTTTAATTCACAGCAAATGACAGACGCACTTAGATACCTGGTGTGTGAAATTCGTGAAATGACATACCTTCTTCTCGTACAAATTGCTTCAACGCATGACACCCCTGCATTTCTGCAATGAAATTCACCGGTTTCCATGCAAAATATGAGTACATCTTGGCTGATGCCCATCGTGTCCTTAAGCAATAGGTATACCAAATGACAAATGGCATCATTTCAAAGCTCAGATGTTACTGTGCACAAAAACATCACTCATTCACACAATTTCTGCTCTCACTAATACACCCA
>BSQZ01000014.1:9452500-9515000 GCA_033239005.1 Lamellibrachia satsuma
GATTGTTTCCTCAAATGACATCGCCAATGGATAGGCACTGAGATGGGCCATAGAAATGCTTTTCCCAACCAATAACGTACACGATTACAAAAAAATAGACATCAACTGCAGTATCATTATTTTCCAATGATGTCATGGTTAAAAAAATATATAATTTTATAGTCTTTATAGATCAGCGGTATTTACTATTCTGCCGCCGACAACATTTGTTGAATCACGACCGCGTGCGCTAAGAGTCAGTAAGTCTAAAACATGTTTTAAAAAATTATTTTAAAACAATTTTATGGAGTTCATAAACAATGACGGATGCTTTAATTGTTGGCGTATGTTGCGCGGATCTCAAGCTCTGCATAGCTGCATTCCAAATGAATCGGTGCATGTTTGACTACGCCGTAGACCTCAGCAAGCTGATACAGGGTTCTACGCAAGATGTTCTTCGGGCCTACGAAGAAGTAACTCTGGTAATGGACATCGTTATCGACATCAGACAAATTGCAGATGCGGAGTACAGTGAGATCTACAAGACGACTGCAGAGATGGTCAACATTGCTGGGTCAGTGACAGCGATCTCGGTTCAAAGCACTGTAGGAGGCAAACTATGAAAACAGACCGTGGTGCAGACAACCCAGAAATATACTGGCGACGCTTTGTATTCCTCCTATTTTCTTTTAATTTGACAGGAGATTTAGTGCAATAACAAAGAAAGCCTTGCTCAGCCTGAAGTTCCCACCCAATAACGTGGGAAGCTGCCGTGACCTGCCATCCTCAGCGTCCAAGTCAGCTGAAGTCAGACTGTAGAAGAAAAAATGGAATTCGTCTGAATATAAACAAAGCTCCATAATCTACAGGAGAAGAAGGCAACGTACGAATGAATCCCAAATAATTACCACATTTTACACTTTTCACACAATAGTTGGAGTGGAGCGTGTAAAATTCTACACTCAAACAGGAAACCGTAACGAGGAGCACCGTGCAACAAGATCGCCTCAATTAAATGCAAATTCATGTACGCAAAGCCCTCAAACTCGACATCAAATCAATCATTGAAAAGACCAACCAGGAATCACGAAAAAAAGTTATGCTTTTCATTAATCCTCTGAAAGTTCATTGAACTGCGACTGATTGGTGTACACTAACCATTAATATACGTACAATACGCTAATACATTCAACGGTTCAGCGTGTTCCTTGATCTGGTTTTGTTTTGATCGTTAAGCCGCCGTTCTAATAAATTCGTCGATGGCCATCGACAGCGTTACTATGTTTTTAACCGGTTAATTTTAAGCTCCCACCCACCATCCCTATTAACTGTTTTACTTATGTTTGTAGTTAATTACTGTATAAATGTATTGTGTAGATGTTAGTTAGTAGGTAGTCTTACTTGTAGATCAGGGAGTTTGCATTGGGAGTTTGCATTGTTACGTGGCGATTGTCTGTATATATCCACATTTTTACTATGTATGGTGATTATTCGCACATGATGTGATTATTGCATAACATTAAAACAATGCAGATCTACAAGTTCACCCACAACCCTGTCTTACTTTTATTTCACAAACCTGACCGAGTGTCAGGGCGGTTTATTACTAACAGGCATGATTAATTAATCGTTTAATTAACATGATGCTAAATTATCCACGGTAGTTTACGAATCATCCACCTGAGCATACTTTCACCACGTAATGCCCCGGAATACACCATTTCAAGAATAGTAAATACATTTCCCGGACCCCCATGCATGGTAAAATCCTAAATCGGCCGTGCATAAACGAAAGTTAGTAATTGCTTTCCTCTGTAAAAATAACTTTTTTCTAGGTGCCCATGTAACAAACATGAAGGCACAGTACGTGTTATCAGACCCTGGTAAGGCCTACCTCAGAGGACGCCAGCACATCATGTGACCCCCACTGGCTTACCAACATTCAGTCGTTGGAAGCTGTCCAACGGTGCGTGGAAAATATGCGACTGATTATAAACAACATGTAGTCATCTGTCGATGGTCGGTCGTGTACTCTGAGGTGACTCAGGAGCCTGAATCTTGATCTGCAGGTCTTGGTGCAGAGGGGGTAGTGGGGGTAGCGGGGGCAACTGGTTCCGCGTGGAAGTGAGGATTGGTCTTGGTTCATCTCCTTCTCCTTTCTCTCCTCCGTTTCTCCGGCTCACCCGTTGCGGCCTGTCTCAAAGTAGACCATTGTCTGGTGAATTTATGCGGCGGAAAGTGGACAGTCGGCGGCCAGGTTCTTCCAGTAACTAGTTACTGATTTTGATGTAGCACTTTTTCAGGTGGTTCTTTGAGTATGTTTACATATCTCCTAACATAGTGCCCCGTCCAGCAGAGTTGGTTCTAGTTGTCAAAGTCCAATTTATCTCCCATTTTGTAGATGGTGATTATTTTGGCATTTGTGAGTTCTGGTGGGATTTCCTTGTCATGCCAGATCTTGATGAGTTTACAAAGTATGTAATGTGAACTCCTCGCCACCGAACTTGAACATTTCCGCGCGGGATGTCATCCGGGCCACATGCTTTGGTGTTTTTCATTTTCATGGTGGCAAACCGAAACTCTTCCCGGGTTGGTGCAATGCATTTTCTTGGTATTGTGGGATATATTAATTCTAGATGTCGTCATCTTGCATGTGTGTTTCTGTGTGTGTGTGTGTGCGTGTGTGCGTGTGTGTGTGCGTGCGTGTGTGCGTGCGCGCGTGCGTGTGTACGTGTCGTAAAATAATACTACATCTCCCTTTTCTTGGTTAATGAGATGTCTACTAAATCATACTCTAACGATGGGGCAGAAGTTTCAAGTACGTGACCCCAGAATACTGTCTTTACCACAGTACTTCCCTAAATGGCTACTCTGCGTATACTTGTACGATGACAGCGTCATTACACGAATCATAAGTTCAAACGACTAGGCGGATCGACCAATCATCCCGATCTTGTTCTCGTCACGACTGGTGACTCTTGCGTTGTCGACGGCGGTATCGTGTCGGTACTCCGGCTGACATCAGAGTCTCCTTGGGATCCGGATGCAGGAGGATTTCCTGGCTCCTCTGGCACGATTGGCGTGGTAGACGGGTTGTTGTGTTGATGATTCTTCGCTACGACTAGAGTGGTCCTATTGCGTCTTATGGTGCCTTTGAGTGTCTTTACCATATACGAGCGTGATTGTACAACTGTACCGTAGCGATCTTGATCGCGGACCCAAAAGTTGTAACCTGGTAACAGTAACGGTAGATATCTTGCTCTGTGGCGGTTGTAGAACTGGCCCTGTTGACTTTCTCTCTAAGCATCCTCTCTTTACTCTATCTTCTGGATATCTCTGTCCTATACTCCTGGCTGAAGAGTTCAAGTTCGCAGGCGTCGTCCCGTCAGCAGTTGGCTTGTGCTTAGACCATTCAGTAACGGTATCGTGCGTTGTGTCAAGAGAGCGAGGTAAGTATCGTCATTCTTCTTCAGGATCTCCATCGGGGTCCTGACCGCTCGTTCCGCTTCGCCGTTGGCGAACTTGTTGTGTGCGTAGAGCCGTAAAACTTTGCAAACCGAGTTAATGCTTCGACACTAAATTGCGGTCCGTTATCAGACATAATGACGTCCGGGATGACATGTGTGGAGAAGACTTCTTTCATTGCTTCAATGGTGTGCTCGGATGTGAGACTGGTCAGCTTTCTGAACTCAATCCATCTTGGAGTAGTAGTCAACAGTGACTAGGTAGAGCTTTCCATTGAGCTCGAACATACCCATTCCAACTCTCTCCCATGGACGAGAGGGGAAGGAGGCTGACACCATAGTATCATTGGGCTCCGGACGGACTTTCGCACAGGTATGGCATGTTGACACTATTTCGTATATCTCTTTAGACAGACCAGGCCACCAGACAGCCGTGTTTACGCGCTCGACACTTGGAAATACCAAGGTGTCCTTCGTGTTGGATTCGGAGCGTTTCTAATCTCATACAACGAGGGATGACTATGCGCTCGTCGTATAGCAGTAAGTCATCGATCGTTGCGAGATGGCTCCTACTCTCCCAGTAGGGTCTCAGTAGAGGAGTGTGTGGCGTGAAAGCAGGCCAGACTTCGTCTTCTTTCTGTGCCACCATGAGTTTGATTAGGTTGAGCTGCAAACAAGCGTCCAGCTTGCACGTCACCCTGTTGGTGTGATCTGTCACGGCTGCATATAGTGACGCCATCTGGCGACTACAGATACACCTTAGTCGGTTACCCTAGTCTATAGGAGGACCTCGGGCTCTGGGGTAAGGAGACGCAGACCATGTATTGAGTTATTGAAATACACCTCATGAATATCAATCCCAATAATACCGTGTTGTAATGCTAATGATAAGTACATACCACGAGTACTATTACATGGTGGCAGCGGCGTACGAACTACACGCCACACGTCAAGTTTGAGTCACAGACAGGTTGAAAATCGTAAGTTGACGGCAACGCCAGCCGACCTGTACTGTATTGTCGCCCATACGAATTGACACTGAAAATGACAGATCTGTCAGGCATCGATCCGCCTAGAATGGACTGGTCATCGGCCTATCTGCCGAGTACGTTCCGTACGTTCAGACAGTACTGCGAACTGATATTCAAGGGGCCGCTAAGTGCCAAAACCGAGGAAGAGCACGTCACATACGTCCTGCTCTGGATAGGGCAGGACGGCCTAAGCATATACAGCACATGGGAAATGACGACAGCCGAACGAAAGCTCCTCGCCCCACTGTGGGACCGGTTCGGTAAGCAAGTGGAGCCAAAAAGCAACTTCAGGCTGAATCGGTTCCACTTACAAAAGTTCCGACAAACGTCAAGCGAGTCCGCAGACGATTATATGATCAGGTGCCGGCTCCAAGCCAAGAAATGTAAATTCCGAGACTCGCGTGAAGTCGGCGAAAGACTGCTGGAACAATTGATCGTGGGAGTCCGGCACAAAAAAGTGCAAGAACAGCTGCTAGCCAAACCTGATTCCTACACACTGGACGCAGCTATGGATCTAGCGAGGACCCACGAAGCGATGATCTCCGACATCGAGCAGTTGCACAATGACAAATTGACCGTCGATTATGTATCCCGCCAAAACAACGACAGGCGGTCGACACATCCGTATTGTGGTGGGAGCCATCCACCCAAGCCCAAGAACCGTTGTCCCGCATATGGGTCACAGTGTGACGCGTGTGGGAAGCCCAACCACTGGAAGAAGGTCTGCAGAGCCACAGGTCAGCAGGAACCTGCCCGCTTTCGCCGCAGCAGCAGACCGCGCTTGCTACAGCAGAGGCCACGGTCGCAGTCACGGCATCGTGGACCGACTGCAGAGCGACGACCCACATATCGTCAACGCGACAGCTCGCACACTCGCGTGTACGCGGTTGAACAGTCGCCATCACTCGCAGAGTCATTTGATGCGCTCACCTTCGATATCGTGAATGTTGCGGACACGAGAGACGAAGTGTTCGCCTCCCTGAGTATCACCCTGGCAGACAAGCCTAACGTGCCTGCTACATTGAAGGTCAAGGTCGACACCGGCGCACAGGGGAATATTCTGCCGCTGCGCATTTTTCGCCGTATGTGCCCAGCGAAACTGGACTCGGAGGGGTTCCCTATTGCGGGTAGTCTGTTGCCCAGCGAAGTCCAGCTGACAGCCTACAACGGCACGAGCATACGGCAGTATGGCAAGATGAGGGTGCCATGCAGCTACAACAGTGAGCGCATTGACACCGAGTTCTACGTGTCGGACTCGGCGGAACCGGCAATTCTGGGGCTGCCGTCATGCCGACGTCTCCACCTCATAGAGATGAATTGTGAGATCAAGAGTGTGCCGAACAAACGCGTAGACTCGACAAGTGATCTGGTCGCCGCCTACCCGGATCGATTCGAGGGAATCGGCAATTTCAGCGGCGAATTCCACATCACTGTGGACAACTCGGTGACGCCAGTCATTCACGCCCCTCGACGCTGTTCAATCCATCTGAAGGACGAGGTCAAAGACGAACTCGACAACATGGAACGGCTCGGTGTCATCTCCAAGGTGACCGAACCGACTGATTGGGTTTCAAGCCTGGTCTACAGCCGTAAATCCAACAACAAACTGAGGATATGTCTTGATCCAAAAGATTTGAACACTGCCATTAAGCGCCCGCATTATAAGACTCCAACACTTGACGAGCTGACACACAAGCTCGCTGGAGCAACCGTCTTCTCCAAACTCGACGCGCGACACGGGTACTGGAGTGTGTCCTTGGACGAACCATCCAGCTCCCTGACGACATTCAACAGTCCGTTTGGTCGCTACAGGTTCCAACGTCTACCATTTGGTTTGAACCTGAGCCAAGACGTGTTCCAAGAACGAATGGACCACATTCTGGAGAACTGTGGAGGCACAATCGGGATAGCGGATGACGTCGCAGTATTCGGCAAGAACGAGGCCGACCACGATGCGAACCTGCACAACTTAATGAAGACAGCGCGTCAGCATGGCCTAGTCTTCAATGCCGACAAATGCCACATCAAGCAGCCAAGAATGCAGTTCTTCGGGCTTATCTTCGACACTGATGGAGTGCACCCCGACCCAGGGAAGATCACGGCCATCAAGCAACTACAGGCGCCACAAGACGCCACTCAACTCAAGGAGTTCCTGGGCATCGCAACTTACATGTCTCCCTTCACGCCAAATCTCTCACAGCACACCGCCATACTCAGAGACCTGCTGAAGAAGGACAGTGAGTTTGTGTGGACACCAGCGCACGAGAGCACATTCCAGCGAACCAAAGACGCAATATGCAGAGAAGCTACGTTGAGCTACTTCGACCCGGCAGTCGAGACGGTCGTGCAAGTCGACGCGTCGAGCCGCGGTCTGGGCGCCGTCCTACTGCAGAAGAACAAGCCTATCGCCTTCGCATCGAAGTCACTCAGTGACTGTGAACGACGATACGTAAACATCGAGCGCGAGATGCTCGCAGTCGTCTTTGGATGTGAGCGCTTTCACACGTTCTTATACGGCAAGCGATTTACTGTAGAGTCCGATCACAAGCCTCTGGAGATGATCCACATGAAGAATCTGGCAGCCGCCCCCCAACGTCTACAGCGGATGCTCCTACGCATTCAACCGTACGACATCGTCATCAAATACCGACCTGGTAAAGACGTCGCGGTCGCTGACCTACTCTCACGACAGCCGAGCAGCAACAAGGAAAGTCTCAAGTTTGACATGCAGATCAACCACGTGCAGTTCTGCCCACACCGGCTGCAGCAGCTGCGAGACGAGACAGACAACGACGACGAGATGCTCTCTCTGAAGTCCATCATCATGAGTGGCTGGCCAGAGACAAGGCGACAACTCGCTACTCAGCTCCGCCCCTACTGGCCATTCCGCGATGAGCTGACGGTCGACGATGGCATCATCATGAAGAGCGACCGCATCGTTATCCCACTCAGAGCCCGATCAGAGATCCTCGCGAAACTCCACCTGGCGCACCAGGGAGTGGAGAAAACTCGCCTGCGTGCCAGGTCATGTGTAAACTGGATAAACATCAACTGTGACATCGAGAATATGATCCAGCGATGCGACATCTGCCAACGCTAGTTGTGCGCACAGCCTTCGGAGCCGCTGATGCAGCACGAAGTGCCATCACGGCCGTGGCAGGTCGATGGCACCGACTTGTTTTCGATTGGCCGAAATAATTACCTCATCATCGGTGATTATTACTCAAAGTTCCCTTTCGTCGAACTCGAGCGACGAGTGACATGATCGTCAAGTTGACAAAGCGTATCTTCAGCGAGCAAGGTGTCCCTGACAGAGTTGTCAGCGACAACGGAGGTCACTTCGACAGTCAGGCGTATAAACTCTTCGCTAAGGCTTGGGGATTTGAACACGTCACCTCCAGCCCGCACTACCCGAGATCAAATGGATTCGTGGAGCGGCAGATACAGACGATAAAGCGCACACTGAAGAAGGCAGCATCGGCCCGAGTCGACACGGACATGGCCATGCTGATTCTGCGGTCGACACCGATCGATCACCATCTCCCTTCACCAGCCGAGATGCTGAACGCGCGAAAGATGAGGGCCAACCTGCCGGTGAAAATCCTGAATGCCCACCCGGAGAAGGGCACGATATCCGAACGCCTGTTCGAGCGACAGCGTCAACAAAAAGTGTATCACGACCAGGGAGCGATCGCGCAACTCACCCCGCTGGTCCGTGGACAACCCGTTCGCATCCAGCACCACGTCACAGGGAAGTTGAACCCTGCAACCATCGAGACCGTGCGTCCGGAACCAAGGTCGTATGACGTCCGCACAGCAAGTGGTGGAGTTCTCCGCCGCAATCGTGTGCAGATCCGCAGGTCACACGAGACCCGACCTATTGACGCCGACCCCGTGTCACACCCTGACGACATGCCCAGCACGGCCGCCGTTGAGCCAGTGGAGCGTCCCGACGAGGCACACGACTCCGGCAAGCGAGTCCGCTTCAGCACTCCTGAAGCAGGCTACCAGACCCGCTCTGGACGGCTCAGCAAGCCTCCAGCCAAGTTCAATTTGTAACTCTATCTTGATCTTGTCCGTTGATAGTATGTTGCGGTTGCAAGGCTGCTTATATAACTATGTTAGTGTAGTAAGCCACACTTAGTTGTTCTTGTTCTGATGTTCTTGTTTTATAAGAAGAGGGATGTCACGGCTGCATATAGTGACGCCATCTGGCGACTACAGATACACCTTAGTCGGTTACCCTAGTCTATAGGAGGACCTCGGGCTCTGGGGTACGGAGACGCAGACCATGTATTGAGTTATTGAAATACACCTCATGAATATCAATCCCAATAATACCGTGTTGTAATGCTAATGATAAGTACATACCACGAGTACTATTACATGATCTACCGTAATGTCAGCTGTCCATATGCTGCCGTCCTGGTTTCCAATTCCCCCCAGGAAAACATCGCCGATGAAAGTCATTACCACTGCTAGGAGTTTATTCCTTTTTTCTTATGTATGTTAGTATAGCGGCGTAAAATATTAAAATGCATAATTTGAAATGATGTTCGTATCTTTCAAACTTAGTTTGTTATTTACTGTAACTCTTACGCGTAGCTTTCTCTTTATTTATAAAAGTCGCATTTAAAAATTCGTAATTCCCTATTCAGACGCCTTCGCCACAACAGTGGCGCCTCATGGTGAGAATGGTGTATACCTGTTTGATAAAGACAAGTCTAAATGCAGATAGGGAGACAAATCCAAAACGTCATATTTTAGACTGAATGGCAGCATACTTCAGTTTATTTTTCGCATTTATTGGGTATTCGTGTCTATGATGTCATTGTTTTCGAAAGATGTAATCGTCTAGGACCATTCACGCTATGATGGGAGCGCTACTCTAAAAATTGCAACAATTAAACACCCCTATGAAATGCAATAATAGTATTGTCCACCATGGTTTCCGTCATAACATGGCGGGTGTTGTCTTGTAATGGGCTCGACGTACGTAACAAAATGCTGTTACCAGAGTAACTAAAAGGTAAGTAATGGCGTACACTTTGACAACTGATCACATGAATGTCCCACGTGTATCACAGTTCAGTTGACGCGTATCATTCACATAGATTGCTGTGACAAAACGATTTACACTCAAAGACGGCAGCAGTTTATCCGTGCTGCGTGCAGTGACAGTGTCGGTGTGTGGCGGCCGGCCGCAGCCGCCGGGCCCGAGGGTTGGGTTTGGAGTAGGCATGGTGAAACGCTCCAGTAGGGGCGTAGTTCCCAGCTTGGCGATCGTACAACGTCTGACCTAACCATGAAAACAACGACGTTTACCATATACCTTAGAACTCCCTTTCACCACACCTCCTCACCTAAACTGCCTTTAAAACAGTGCTCAGCGTAAACTTATCGTGTGGGTATGGAGACTGTCTATGTGTGCATGTGACAAGACAGCGACAGTATCTATACACATAACCAACCTATTCAAAATGTTCGTTTAACATCCTATACATAAAATAAATAAAACTATCAGATAAAAACCATTTCAGCAACATTAAAGATACTAGTCCTTTAGTCGAATGTACCACCCACAGCGCATGCACACAGTCCACCACAAACTCCTGCGTTAACCACTTGAGACTTGATGATGATTCTGATCGTCTGATTACAATGTCAAAGATCAGATTTTCATCAGAATCTAATAATAAAGGGACTAACAACAAGGCACTAGCTAAAATGCTTTTTCGATGTGTACACAAAGTTTAATATTGTATGTACTACATGTCAAAATAAAAAAATGAGGAAAAATTTATAAGTAAAATTAGATGTTTAATGCATCTAACTCGCAATGCGCACGTAAAATTCGAAGTTAATAAGTTGAACAATCATATGTGGTTTTGTGACATCAATGATGATATGGGTTTACATTCAACCAGTGATTTCTATGCAATGATTCAGTATAATTTTCCTCACTTACTATAGTGAGTGATGGCAATGTAAATTTTCCAGAATAAAACATATAATGTAACAATTTTGAACTGCTAGCAGCTAGTTATACTGTTGCGGGCAGTTTCAAAATGGGGGAGTCAAACTTATATGTATAGGCGTAGTTTTCATACTGTTTAGCCTAAGAACGTGTGTTACATTATAAATGCTAACTGTATGACACAAATGCAACACAACATATGTCGTCTACTTATAATGTTTATTCCAACTTTGCCCCCTCTAGCGTGGTGCAGAGTGGGAATAATACCATAATTTCATTCAAACTTATATTTGTAGGCAGGGAAAGTGTGAGAGTAAGTAGGCCAATCAGTTGTTTGTCAGCAAATTCCGTTAGCCAATTAGGAACAGGTTAGGCACATGTAAAACTACTTGTGATCGGCCACTCATTCGTGCGACACTTAAAAGGAAAAGGACTTGGGTTGGAGAAACAATTCAGCAGGACATTGATACGAGGTTTCGGCGGCATGAGGCTGACAAGTTTGCGACAGCACCTCGGTTACATACAGAGGGAAAAATCATCGGTGATCGTTGCAGTATTGTATTGCATTGCATAAACTGACAGACAGGCTGGCGAATGTACACGCATGGAAACACTGAGGGATGTCAGACGAGTGACAGTCATACGTGCTTCCTGGTGGTGTCCATCTCAATAACACGACAGGGATCAGTGTTAAAAAATCATGATTTGTTTATTTAAATCCGATTTTCTTCTCTTTTTCTTTGAAATCTGGTATATAGACTTTATACAGATGTTTATGTTCATAAACTCTTTCAAACGTGTTCTATTCAAATCTATTTGGGTACTTGTAAAATGTAAATGTTTATTGATTTCTATAGCAACATATTAAACATTTTATACAATAATATTCTGTGGTGCTGTACAGCACAATAAAGAGCATAGCAGAAAGTTAAACTAAAATAAGCTTTCAGCATAATACAAATATTGATAGAAAATGGTAAAAACTATAAAATGAGTAAAATTAATCAGTAGAAACTTCCGACATATTTTATATAATATCTGTTTTGTGTCTGCTGAACATTAACACTAATCAATATAAACATAAACTTAGTTTTATTAGCGAACACATAGCTTCTAGTGTTTTAAACAAATGGCTGGCGGTAAACGCGCGGAACCGCCCGTTCCCGCGCTCGTACGCGGCTGTGCATTCAGCAACTTCACAAACGCTAAACTGAAAATAATATCAGTTCGATAGAAAACATCACACAAGAACTGAAGAGATGATGCTTTAAACACAAATACGATAAATCAAATCACTCTCTTTGATTCAAAGTCATTGTCCTTCAGATTGTCACTCTCATAAAACGATGTTGTGCGACTGCACGACTTAACAAGTTATTCACTTGTACTCTGGCTATGACAGATACTCAAAACGAATATTTATGTCCCTTGTGAGAGGTATGCGCTGTGAATTGACCTCTGCAGTCAAGTGGACCACCTGGACTGTTCAGTGTAAAATTTGTAGGTAGCAGTTTCGGTCGACTGGGAAGAGCCATGTAAGCACTTTCACACATTACTGTAGTGTCTGCACATGTGTCAATTTTAAATTTCACTGCCCGACATTTGAACTTGACATGTTCTTCCATAGACATGTGTTTATCAAAATAAGTGCCCAAATTTCGTACACAATTCAGTGCATGTACCTCATAACCCCCAATGTTATTGTTAATGGCCGTGTTGGTGCACTTTGCTAGTTGCTGCGGAGTGCTGAATAAAATGTACTCAGTTTTGGGGGTTGTTCATTTTGAGTTTCATGCCTCGCATCCAGCTATTGATGTCTCTAATGCATCGTTCCATGGACTCACAATTACTGTATAAAGAATCAGGGTGGAAACCACAGTAAACTTGATAATCATCGCCATAGGCATGACCCAGTTTCCCATGCTGATCAATGACAGAGAAAACAGGGCTAGAGTAATCTGTGAACTCAACAGGACCTAGGCATGAGCCTTGCAGTACTCCCTGATAAAGTTTAAACTGCTCAGGTGCCGTACCATTGATAAAAATACGTTGCGACCTTGATTGGAGATAAGAAGAAAACCAATTTAAAGCTGTGCTTGACATTCCAAAAGAGCAATTTATGATATTTAACAAAATATCATGGTCCACTGTATCAAAAGCCGACAACAAATCAATTAAGACCAGTTATGTTACCTTCTGTTGATCCATGTTTAGAAGAATGTCAGACTGGACATTAACTAGAGTGGTTTCTGTAGAATGCCCTGCTCTATAAGCAGACTGACAAGGTGGCAAAGGAAATCCACAGTCTGAGTGTAGACAAGGTTGGTTTACAACAGCTCGCAGTTTTTAGAATAGGATCCAATTCTGCTTTTTTAAGCAGTGGCACCACAAGTGCTGTCTTCCACTCGTGTGGGAATTCCCCAGTAGCAATAGAGAGATTGATGATGTGCATGAAGAGTGGCAGTAATTTCCCCATATACTCTTTAGAGCGCACACCATCCTCTGAGACTACCACAAATGTATCTAAGTTAGCACACACACCCTCCTCTCTGAATGGTATGTATGGTGCTTCGGTAACACTGATGTCCGTTCGAATAGCATCAATTTGATCTTTAAAAAAAAAGTTGCCAATTTCGTTTACAAGGTTTTCCACAGAGTCATGATCAGGTAGTGGAGTACTTCACTTCTTACCACACAGGATGTTTATGAGGGCAAATAATTTCTTCGAATCACTTCTAAAATTAAGTGAGAGAGATGGTCAGTTTGTTTGGTATTCAGTGCATTGACGTACTTGTTGCTAGCACCGTGGAATGACAGCAGGGTTTCATGGTTTTTATCGCGCCTCCAGATTAATTCAGTGTTACGTCTCTGCGACTTTAGTGATTTGAGTTCATCATCGAACCATGGTACCAATGGCCTCACAACAATAGTTTTGGATTTGAAGGTTGCATGCCTGTCCAACAACTGTCTCAGTTCCCTATTACGGTTACCAACTGTTGACTTCCGGAATCTTGGTGCAGCAGCAACTTGAAATTGGTGTAGAGAATTTACAAAAAAAAAGTGGAATATTGAATAGAATAAGTATTACTATTGCATATATAATATATATAAACGTATTGTAGACATATATTAGAAAATGTTTTTTGTTAATTATTAGTCAGAGGCAGCATTTTAGAGTAAGTTAGTTCCGGGGTCCGACAGGGAAGTCAATGAGCATTAATAGGGTTGTTTACCATTCGAAAATTGAGGTAGCGTAGTGAATAGTCAGAAACAGTGGAATATTGGTTAGAATAAGTATTACTATTACACATATGCTATATACACAAACTTTTTATAGACATATAGTAAGAAACTGTTTTTGTTAACATAGGCAGTATTTTTCCCGGACTCAATTGCAACGAGCGATAAGGGGTAGTTTGTTTACAGGTCGTGAATTAAACTGGTGTACCAAACTATCATTGTTAAATATATATTAGATAAAGTGATACATTTACATAAATTACATACATAAGGTAATATCTGACATAGTTGTAGTAAACGATTTCGGCAAAAAGGAATTAACAGCAGGATTTTAGCATAAGTTCATTTACACTGACTTCGTTGTTTTGTTTACACAGTGTTCTCCATATTCGCTGGTGGCAGGCTTTTTTTGCTCGTGCGAGCTTAGTAGAAAAGACATAGTTAGCAAGTATATTAGCCTAAAGTGTTCTTTTTGAACACAAAAACAGCCTTATTCAAGGCTAACGTAGCAATCAGGTTAAGTCTAAATTTTTTTATGGCGCCGTGCAAACGGCAGGTAAAGGCCACCAGGCATTTAATATGCAACAGTTGTAGCAACTGGGTGGACTTCGTCAAGTCCGGGTGCGAGAAGTCCTAAGCTGAGGTTCAGGCGGATAGTTTTAGTTTTGAATATAGGGGATGTATGAGGATGAAGGAACTTGAGGCGGAGTTAGAACAGCTGAGGCTGCTTGTTGTGGCAGTGGTGGGAAGGGAACAGGTGGGTTGCGTTAGTGATTCTGGTGGGGGGACAGTAGATGATAAAGTGGTGGAAGACGACGAGAGAGATGCTAGGGAGAGCTCACCTCAGTCTGGGAGGAGGCTGAAGGGAGTAAGGTGACAGGTCATAGGGAGACAAGACGTAAGGAGACGGGACATAGGGAGACAGGACATAAGGAGACAGGATGAAAGGAGACGAGAAGGAAAAAAATGGGAGGGAAGACAAATGGATCGAAGGAAAGGGGAGCAGGGGAGACAGTAGCGAAGGAGTCGGGGGGCAAGGAGACAATAGTTAAGGCGATGGGAGTGAGGGAGACGGGAGGGAGGGTGTCCGGAGGGAAGGTGACAGGAGCGCAAGTTAGCCAGGCGACGGGAGGGAAAGGTGACAGGTTGATGAGTGAGAGAGAGCCTGATAACAGTCTGCCACCAGGTGACACGACTGCAGGACAAAATGTGAGCTATTCCGCGGGAGTGATTTAGTGGTGAGAAAGAGAGCGAGGGTATTTGTGGGGGACTCAATAGTTAGGAAGGCCGACAGAGTCTTAAACAAGGGAGATGACGTGGTAGTTTGCTTGCCTGGGGCCAAAATAGAGGCGATAACTGAGAGGGTAGAAAACATTGTGGGTTCAGGCAAGGGTGGATCTATTTTAGTACATGTAGGGACAAATAACGTAGAGAGTGAGTACAGAGAGTACAACTGCCATAGTTAGGAAATACAGGAATTTGGTCAGAACACTAAAGCAGATGCGGGTTGAGCAGGTAATACTGTCAGGGATTTTACCAGTAATAGGAAGGAGGGGTCATAGATATCGAAATTGCCGGGGGATAGCAATTAACATGCTAGGTAGAGAAGCTATGTAGGGAAGAGGAAGTTGGGTTTGTGGATTTGTGGGGAAGTTTTATTGGAAGGGCGGATATGTACATGAAGGACGGGCTTTATCTAAGTGGAAGGGGGCAGCAGTATTTGCAGATAGACTCTCAGCAGCAGTAGACAGTGGCATTGGTAGCATATAAAATATTTTTGGTAGTAAACACTAAAATTTGCAGATGACACAAAAGTATTCAGAAAGGTTACTAATGATACAGATAAACAAAGTTTACAGGATGATCTGGATAAATTAGTTAAATGGTCAGAAAAAATGGCAAATGTTATTCAATTTTAGGAAGTGTAAATGTATACACACAGGACATGGAAACATGGACGAAGAATATAAAATGGGGGATGCTGTACTAGGTAGAACCACACAAGAAAAGGACTTAGGAGTAACATTTAGTGCTGACATGAAAGTTTCAGAGCAATGTGGGACTGCTGCTTCGTAAGGAAATCAAATTCTAGGGCTAATTAGGAGAACTATCACGTATAAGGAGAAACAGCTAATTGTACCCATGTACACAGCAATAGTTAGACCACATTTGGAATATTGTATACAAGCATGGAGGCCGTATCGTAAGAAGGACATAGACAAGCTAAAAAGAATACAACGAAGAGCAACTAAAATTATTCCAGAATTGAGACCTTTCAAACATGTTCTATTCAAATCAATTTGGGTACTTGTCATAACAGAGGATACATGGTTTTTACTTATATAAAGACATAAGACAATGTCCACAAGGCCTCACCCCCATAGTTGCATAATCTGTCTTGGAAATGAAAGCTTGCTGTGTGTCTGTGGCTGTAGCCCTGATAATTATTGTTTGCTGAGAGGGTGGATTAGCACCTGACCAGGGCTCTGCCTACTCTAAGGGTCTCTAACCAGGCTGCAAACTTGTACAGTATTAGTCTGTAGCCCAGACTGTCTCACTTGAGTCAACGTACTGAATTGGTAAGTGGACTTTAACTCAGTGCTTCTAACTTGAAAAGATACTTCCTCTGGAAGACAAGTTTGTGTGGCTTCACTGCATTCAGAAATGGAATAGCTCAAACATGCACAAAACTTTGTTGATATCGATGCCTGTAAACAATTATTTGTGTTAAATTCATATAAATCAGCGATTAAAAAAATCGGAAATAAAAAAATTATAAACAAATGATTTAAATTAAATGAATTAAATCAAATAACTCTGACAGGGATGCCCAGATATGTGAGATGCATTAGAAGAGCAGCAATGTGGCATTCACGCCTCTAAGCCGACGTTAAAACGAGAAAAACAATGGCTCTTTTAAGATCCAACAAAACAAATAGTTCTTTTCAGAAATAACCACGTTTTAACAAGATTTAACAAGATTTCCATCCAAGCCAAAGGCCCAGATGGCAAGTGGACAAGGAAGCCATTGGCTTGTCGAGAGTCCAACAATGTTCATCTACTTATAACCCGCCCTCCTGAGATATGTGTCAACCTTGTTTTTAAACATATTCACGCTGCTAGCAGTTACACAATCTGTAGACAATTTGTTCCACTCATTTATTGTCCTCTGTGAGAACGAGTGCTTCCTGATGTCCAATCTACATTGATCCTTTACTAATTTTACCTCGTCCTCTAGTTCTGCTATCCTTCTTGAGTGAGAAAAACATTTCTATCAATATTTTCATACCCATTCAATATCTTAAAAACTTCAATCTGATCTCCTCTTATCCTCCTTGTCTCTAGAGTTGTTAAACCACATTCTTTCAGGCGTTCTTCATAACTAAGGTCTCTTAGTTCTGGAATCATTTTAATTGCTCTCCTTTGTATGCTTTCAAGCTATCTATATCCTTCTTACGATATGGTCTCCATGCTTGTATACAGTATTCTAAATGAGGTCTAACTATTGCTTTATAAAGAGGTATAATTAACTTTTTTCCCTTGTATGTTATGTTTCTTCTAATCAATCCAAGAATTTGATTACCCTTTGAAGCTACAATACCACACTGCTCTGAAACTTTCATATCAGCGCTTATTGTAACTCCTAAGTCCTTTTCTTTTACAGTAGTACCCAGAACAGTATCTCCCATATTATAGTTTACATTCAAGTACCCATGTCCTGTATGTAGGCATTTACATTTCCCAAATGTGTGGAAGAGTTTGTTATCGCTGTTATTCCCAAATGTGTGGAAGAGTTTGTTATCGCTGTTATTCCCAAATGTGTGGAAGAGTTTGTTATCGCTGTTATTCCCAAATGTGTGGAAGAGTTTGTTATCGCTGTTATTCCCAAATGTGTGGAAGAGTTTGTAATTGCTGAAGTGTTGGTGATACATATGTTTGTGCACTTACATTACCAAAACATAATTCTTATTGCCTACACGAAACCATATAATTACTTGAGTTATAATAAATTAGGATGTGTTCACACTGTTCTCAGTTCACACACCACCGATATAACACACACATGGGTGTTTCATATCGCCAGTGTGTTTAACGGTAGAAACCACGGGAAGGTCACAGTGTATTTTCCACCATGAGTGAGTGATTAAGCGACAGTTTGTCTGCATGCATGCATGCGTGCGTGCGTGCGTGTGTGTCTGATTGTGTATAGATGTCATTGTGTACATTGCGTGTTTGTCTGCATGCGTATCTATTGAACTCTAATTTAATTTATTGATAGAACTTATGAACCAATCAACCAACCAATGCTACATCTAAAGAAGTGTCACTCTCACAAATGGCACTGATTGTCGCTTACAGACCTGCTGTGCCACCTACCATTATCGATCTCTCCATAAGTGTAAAGGTAATCATTCTTTAACTAAATAAGTAATATTATGCATATCTATTGAACTTTAATTAATTTTTTTACAGAACTCATGAACCAATCAACCAACCAGTGCTACATAAAAAAAATGTCAGGTGGTGTGCAGTACTTGTCAGGTGGTGTGCAGTACTTGTCAGGTGGTGTGTGGTACTTGTCAGGTGGTGTGCAGTACTTGTCAGGTGGTGTACAGTACTTGTCAAGTGTTGTGCAGTACTTGTCAGGTGGTGTGCAGTACTTGTCAGGTGGTGTGCAGTACTTGTCAGGTGGTGTGTGGTACTTGTCAGGTGGTGTGTGGTACTTGTCAGGTGGTGTGCAGTACTTGTCAGGTGGTGTACAGTACTTGTCAAGTGTTGTGCAGTACTTGTCAGGTGGTGTGTGGTACTTGTCAGGTGGTGTGTGGTACTTGTCAGGTGGTGTGCAGTACTTGTCAGATTGGGATCCACACATGTCCAAGCCATGGAGCCTTAGTATAGAACGTCACTAATTATATTGAGAACTCTGCACCCTTGACTAACAGGCATACAATACGATTAGGTAATCACGGTGGTCAGGTGGTGCTATGAACAAGTGTGGACAAATTATAAAACAGTAATTTAACTAGTGTTAATGTACTACGGATACTAACACCAAATGAAAAATGTAAATGAAAGAAGGATAAAACATAATAATAATATTATTATGCACACAACATAATTATTAGTGTAACGTCTTGGTAATTAAAACATACATGGAATGTGACACACATTCAAATTTTCACCCGTAATCTAGTTTATAATGTTGTGTCTAAATGTTTTTTAAATGAGTCTTAATATTTTTTTTCTCAGACAAATCTTTACATAACTCTTAGCTGAATAGTTACGCTTGTCCAACTATCAATGTCAAGATGATAATATTTTTTACAATGAGAGTTTTCGGTTATATTTCAACTGAATTACAACGTACAACTGAATTACAATGTTATCCTAAACAAAATAGCGTGACGTACTTAATGGATTGCACCGGGGCCAAGCCGGGAACATTTATGGACATCAACATTAGAGTGAATAAGTATAAATCTGCTCTGCAGTACGTTCATCTTGCATCAAGAGGACATTCTACGTGTTGCTGTATACATTGCATACATGTGTAAAACTGTGTACTGGCAAAAATTGGGTGGTCGTCTCGAAACAAGCAAGTATAGTGCCTCAAAATATATCAGTAATATTATTTGTATCCAACAATATTATTTGTATCCGTACATCTCTTGGGAATGACAAGCACATCAGTGATGTTGAGCTCAACGAAGCTGATCAGCTGAAATCACATACGCTTGATCCTCCAGCAAAGTTTAGGGTCGGTGGCCGCATTTGGTCGTTGTAGAAGCTCAACGATTTGGTCATATTTTGCCTCTGATATGACTTTCAAATTTTTAACTGAGCAAATTGGTCACTACTTTGGACATGCAAGTCTTATGATCATTAGCCATATTCAAACGATATGATGTTTACTATAGTATAGTATATGGTGAAACATGACAATTGTTATTAATCATAATTACCTCTCAAGAAACTTGAAGTTTGTTCTGGATATTTCGACTGCATCTCGCAGTCTTCTTCAGCAGACTGAAGTTACGGATGTGTCACATGACCAATGTCATGTGACACAAGCTGGAGTAGAACTGGTGGGAGCTCCTGGCCGACGTCTCGGTTCAGCGTTCAGGTTCTGCGAGATGCAGTCGAAATATCCAGAACAAACTTCAAGTTTCTTGAGAGGTAATTATGATTAATATTAATAACCAAGAAACCGGATCATCTATCCATTCAAGGATGACAATTGTTATTCTAGAAGATAATTCAATCAATGATACATTTAATACAAAATAATTTACCGCAAACAATGTAATAGAATGATCATAAAATGTATGCAAATGAAAAGTCAGTCAAGCACGCGTAATGAAATAAACCACATGCAACTCGAACAATGTACGTCTCACCACTCCGAATATTGCCTAATGACTGACAGGTCTATCATCTCCATCTCCGCGGGTCATTGTGAGATCCCCACAATGACCCGCAAGACATCTAGAATCGCCCCACAATCCACTTTGCCTGTACAATACCGCAGAATTATCTTTGAATTTGGCTCTTTCTGAGCAGTTTAGCGACACCAGTAGGCAGTAGCCTTTGACACCGAACTTATTTACTTTCTGACCAAACCATAAAAATTACCACATGGAGCTGCCAAACGTCTTATATATCTACCGTATGCATGCACGTGACAAATGAAAACTTGTCATCTCCTATACCTAGCTTCGCGGAGCTAGACGTAGAAGATATAGCTGACTTTCGTTTTTGTAAGAGTAATGTTTGACCATGTGACATGTATGGTAAATATATGAGAAGTTTCAGCTCTAGGTCGTCGTTTTCATGGTTAGATCAGAAAGTAAACATCACAACAGCCGGAGTAGCCCTGATGGGTGGTGGTGATTTGGGCCCTCGAAATTTGGGCCCTCGAAATTTGGGCCAACGGCCATGTTGGTTCGGCTTGGTGATTTTGGTGACTGATGTGACACGCAAGATCTAATCAGTTCTAGTTAGTAATGGATTAACCTTCACTTTAAGGGTTTGTTATTCCTGTACTTGTCATCAAAGGGATTTAACTAGAAACTGTTGAAGTACACTGCTTTGTCTGTTTCGTACAGTGAGCAGGTGTGAATAAAAGACCATGCTTTACATACAAAATTATCTCATGAAAAACACTGTATAGATCAAAGACGATATGTAAGTTGCTCCGTTGTATTCGTAATACCATAATCGCTTATTGCTGTCATTGCGCTGTAATTGGTTTAATTAAAACCAAACTGGGGAGAATTTCCCCTGAATCGCATGAAAATCTGAAATATAGAAACAAGATATGAAAATTTTAATTTAATTTATTATAATTATTCAACTGTATATAAAAATTATAATATAGTTTTTGATGTAATGTATTATAATGATATGAATTTTAAGGATACAACAAATTGTATAAGTTCTAATGATCGTCTCGTTGACTTCGCATTAAATTTGAAAAAATATAGTGCCGTATTTTATGCGAAAGGAAGCGAAAGCTGTAAAAGCAGTTACAAAGTAGCAATTTTGGGTTAATGTGGAATAAAATCAATTAATAAATGAGAGAATAAATATTATGCTTTATTCACAGTAAGACACACACTAAACTTTATGTGCTCACTACACAATTGTTTGGGCCAAAATCACTACATGCCCATTGTGCTCTGAGGCCGAAGTTACCAGAGTTGTGGGCTGAACTCTCCAAAGAATGATGTCAAATTCACTAACATCAGGGGGCAGCCGTGGCCTTGTGGTTAAGGTGTTGGGACTCTAAATTCGAGGGTTGTGAGTTCAAGACCTACACTGGGCACGGTTCGTTTTCGAAGGTTAGGAAATTTCGTTTACCCTACTTTGCCTCAGTCTACTCAGCTGCAAATGAGTACAAACACTGTTTGGAAGGTACCTGCGATGGACTAGTGTCCCGTCCAGGAGAGTCAGTATAACTGCACTCTAAGTTGCTTCGCACTATAGAAACCAGGTTTAAGCACTGGCCATATAAGCCTTCATGGCTTCCTAAGGCGTAATGTCTGGGGGATGACTTTACCTTTACCTTACCTCACCAACATCATCTGTATCTGCACTGACAGCTCACTTTGATTCTAGGTGGACCATTGGCGTCGACGCCCATGTCGCTGCCTGTGTTCTACGGATTGGTGGCATCAAATAGCTTCCACTGCTGGGAATAATGTTGGCACATCATCTTCTTTCAAAGAAATTTTAGCACCAGGATAACCCAGGGCTGCCATCTTCTCTGATCTGGATTGCAGTCAAAACAAGTTTTTTTGAAGCAAGCAAAGCCGGCTGGGCTTTGTCAGCTTGACTTTTGTTTAAACAAAGTTGGCTCTGTAGGGAACTTAAACCAACTACATGTTACTTTATTCTTACTACTGTTTGCATTACAATCAAATGCCGCACAATTAACCATGATGACACTCGCTTCTAAACAACTGCTATCACTGTCAACAGTACAGTGGATGAATGGAAAGTCATAGTCTCGTAGCACTTTCTTATCATCAGTGACGTCACGTCGAAGCTTGCCGATAACCGCGGGAAAAATATGCATAATTGATGCAGGCTGGTAGAACAGGGCATTATTTGTAATGATTAATTAATGGAATTGTAATTAATTTTTTCTGTCTTGTGGAAATGGAAATATACTACAATATGTAATATAATATGATTTCAAGCAGCCCTTTTTGGTATAAAATTTAAGAGAGTGACCTCTATTTCCTGATTATTAGTAACACATCCTCCTATTTCAAGAACTTTGGTGCGGATCCGTTGTAGATTTCATGCATTATTTTATAGACTTCTATCATGTTTCCTCTTAGCCTTCAGTAATTTTCGTCTTTCTATGTATGATAAGTCCCTCATACCAGCTAGTTTTGTGGCTCTTCTCTGGATGTTTTCTGTTGCTATTCTGTTGTGTTTCATCTTATGTGGATACCATACTGTTACGGCATAATCTAGGTGAGATCTAATCATTGTCTTATATAGTGGCAGGAAAGTGTGTGTGTCTAGGAATTGGAAGGTTCGAATTATTGTTGTCATTTTGGTTGCTTTATTAATCAATTGGTTTATGTGATCATCAAATGATAGTTTTGAATTGATAATTGCACCTAAGCCAGTTTGCTTATCTGTGGTGACAAGTGAATGTTTAACATTATTGCTTGAAAATATTAATTTTCACCTATATTATTTTTTTTAAATTTCCATGTATTTACATTTGTCTGTGTGGAATTTTAGTGGAATTTTAGTAACCCTTTGTTGCTCCATCGTTCTAGAATACTTAGATCTTGTAGTATATCCTGGTCATTTTTATTTGTTATGGCACTAAATACGTTAATGTTGTCCAGCAAATCGAAATGTATTAGATTTCGTTCAATCCGGCAGGTTGTTTATGTATAAAACAAACAATGAAGGACAAATCCCTGACTTTACTTTATGCCAGTTTGATTCTTTTTTATTTACTGCTACCAGGCCATTAGCCAGAAATAAAATTTTGCCAGTCTTGAACATTCTAAAAGGTGTTAACCTTAAATGCATGAAAGGCTTCCGTTGGCGTTTATGACAGCCATTATTGACCAAATTGATTTTTTTCACTGGCAAGCCAATACTGGTTGATATAATGACAGCCATTGTTGGCCCATTTTGTTTGTTGCACTGGTAATCCAGTGCAAATTGAACAAATGACAGCCATTATATTGCAAATTACGTTTTTTTCAATGACAGGCCAAGTCCAGTTTAGCCATCAAAGGCTAATCAAATTCTTGGGTTGATTAGGAGGATATCGTAAGAAGGATATAGATACACTTGAACGCTTACACAGGAGAGCAACTAAAATGATTCCAGAACTGAGATACCTTAGTTATGAAGAACGCCTGACAGAATGTGGTTTAACAACTCTAGAGACAGGGAGGTTAAGAGGAGATCAGATTGAAGTTTTTAAGATATTGAATGGGTATGAAAATATTGATAGAAATATGTTTTTCTCTCTCAAGAAAGATAGCAGAACTAGAGGACATGAGGTAAAGTTAGTAAAGGATCAGTGGTGATTAGATATCAGGAACTACTCATTCTCACAGAGGACAGTAAACGAATGGAACAAATTGTCTACAGATTGTGTAACTGCTAGCAGCGTGAATATGTTTAAAAACAAGTTTGACACATATCTCAGGAGGGCGGGTTACATGTAGACGAACACCGATGGATTCTCAATAAACCAATGGCTTCCTTGTCCACTTGCCATCTGGGCCTTAGGCTTGAATGGCAAATCTTGTTAAATTATTGGCCCAAGCGAGTCTTACTAGCTGTGCAGTAAGGATGGCATTATCACAGTAATAATAATAGAAGAACACATGAACACATGAAGGTTCGTGAAAAACTTGAAACTTTATTTTAAACATGTAAACATGGAAGTAATGTTTGAAGCATCTTAAGACTTTACATACATGCATACAAATGCGTTTAATGTGAACAAATATGATTACAATCACACTCAAAATCAAAAGCTTGACACTAAAAGTAAAGCAGTACAACAAATAATAAATAGAAGATACAGCACTCAATAATACAACTGGTTTTGAAAGTAATACATTGAAACATTACTTCTTTGATAAAACAGCAATCATCCAATATTGCCAAAACACAATATGAATTTACTAGACTGAGCACAGCGTAATCATTCATGGTTTTCCTGTCGTTTGTGTTTTCTTTCAGCAACCAGGAAACTGCTGCCTACATGCAAATTATGTGTGTGAATCGGAGCCCGAATCAGACTCAATTTCTAAGTCAACCGTGATTGTGCTTGGCAACTGCAAAGTGCCAGCGGTGGGCGACAATACAGTAGCATCTCTGTTACTAGCGGCAGGCACATCAACATTATGGATCTCCACCAACGTCAGGGTTGAAAAAAATAATGATTTTTTTTTAATAAAAAAAAATCGGATTTATTTGATTTAAATCATATTTTTTTATTTATTTGATTTTTAAAAATCTGGTATATAGACATTTATATAGATGTTTATATTTATAAACTCTTTAAAATGTGTTCTATTCAAATCAAGTTGGGTACTTGTGTTAACAGAGGGTACATGATTTTTGCTTATATAAAGACATTAGACAATGTCCACAAGGCCTCACCCCCTGTAGTTGCAAAATCTGTCTTGGCAAGGAAAGCATGCTGTGTGTCTGTGGCTGTAGCAGTGCTAATTATTGTTTGAGAGGGTGGATTAGCACCTGACCAGGGCTCTGTGTACTCTAAGGGTCTCCAACCAGACTGCAAACTGGTACAGTATTAAACAATTGTAGCCCAGACTGTCTCACTTGAGTCAACATACTGAATTGGTAACAACTAGCACAAGCTCTAAGTGGACTTTAACTCAGGGCTTCTGACTTGAAAAGATACTTCCTCTGGAAGACAAGTTTGTGTGGCTTCACTGCATTCAGAAAGGAAATAGCTCAAACACACACAATGTCGTAGAATATTTGACTGCCAAGCTATCTGGTGTCAATACAGCCACACAAGGGTGCACACTTTGTGCTTTTGTATAAAAAAAAACATAGAAAACTTTGTTGATCTTGATGCTTGTAAACAATTATTTGTGTTAAATTCATATAAATCAGTGATTTAAAAATTGGAAGTAAAAAAAATCATAAATAAATTATTTATTTTTTTTGAGTGATTTAAAGCAATGATTTAAACAATGATTTAAATCAAATGATTTAAATCAAACAACCCTGACCAACGTAACAAAGGATGCTGACTCGGACTGTTCAGGGACAATCGTAGGAATGCTGCCTTTATTCACGTTTACGAAAAAGGTATCGATTGTCATGAACTTTGACATATCGCATTTCACTCACTCTCGCTTGGCTGATGCCATTTTGAACTCACCCCAAGACATCCGGGTCATGGGATTGTTTCTTCAAATGACAGTGCCAATGGATAGGCACTGACAAAGGTCACAGAAATGCGTTTCCCAACCAATGACGTACACGATTACAATAAATAGAGATCAACCGCAGTACCGCTGTCAAGATTAAAAATATATAATCTGATAGATCAGCAGTATGGGCTACTCTGCGTGGGCTATGAGTCACTAAGACAGTTAAAAAAAATGTATTTTTTTTTTGGCTAAGGGCCTGACTGCTACCTTTTTCGTCTGTTTGTGGTGCATGTCTCTATCCAATTAATTAATTCATTCCTAATGTTGAAACTTGTTAATTTACTTATTAGTCTCTTATGTGGCACGATATCAAAAGCCTTCTGAAAATCCATATAAATAACATCAGTGTAGTTACCCTTATCCATTTCTGAGGTCCATTCATCTAGTATTGTAATTAGTTGGATAACTGTTGATCTGCCAGAGATAAAACCATATTGTTTTGACTGAACATACCATTGTCTTTGATGTACCTGGTAACTGATAATAGATTTCTAATAATTTTTTCCATGCATTTACAAACTATGCTTGTTAGGCATATTGGACGGTAATTGCAAGCTAATTTATTTCTGCTTTTACAATACTCTAGATATTTTCCCGTCCCTTATTTCCATGGTTGAAGAAGTAAGTGTTTATACCTAACTAATTTCCTATGTCAAAGTTTTGTATGTCGAGTATTGCTTGGGGTTCTTCTTTGTTTACTTTAATATGGCAGAATGATCGATTTCAAAGTTATTTTGGTGAATAGTGATCCTAGAGGCTAGAAGTTTTCTAATTTCTGGTACTGTTGTCAGTGTTATGCAGTATCTAATTTGATTTATGTTATAGTTGAAGTATTAGTTAATGAACTTTGAATTGTTGGTTTAGGATTAGGATTTTGGGCAGCTGTTACTACATATGCTTGTGCACCTGTATAGACATAGTGTACACATGTTACGTTATAAAAATTTACGTTTGCTTCCATACAAGTTTTATAAGGATTACAATGGAAAAAAATCTAACGCAAAAACTTGGTTGCTTCATCTAGGGCGAATTTGATTGTGGGGCAATTCTTGAATTGCTCCAATAGTGGCGTGGTCATTCTGGGAATCCCACACTGACCCGCCAGAGTGGGAATAATAGATTCATTCAGTTGGCGTGATGAAACATATATTTTCCGAGTTGCATACGTTTATTTCATAACACGGTAAATGTTAACATTGATGTAAGATTAATGATTAAATAAATATATATACACACAATAGATTTTGTGACTGTACAATTGAAGTGGTCCTATTCACAATAAGATAACATCAGAATCTACGATTTAGACAATGACAAATATGAACAAGAACAGGGTGGGATAAAGTTGGAATAAAAAGAACCAAGTTTGGGACAAAGTTGGAATAAAAAGAATCAAGTTGACGTTATCCGATATAATATGCCAAATCAGTATTAAATGCATCATTTAATGCGTGCCTCCTGGTAACGCTACACAATATGGTTTCTTTTCTTTTTCTTAATATGGATTGTTATAATTCCATTAAAGCAATGCTATTATTCCAATACTGCACAACATAAAAAATGGCTTAAGTTGGAACAGACAGCACTGGGTTTGGTCTGCTGCTACCGTATAGTCCATTCCCATTCTGCCATGCATTGTTGAAATTCTAATAATGGTCCATCCCAAATTCTAATAATGGTCCATCCCAAGTTAGAATCATCTCCACTTTGCCCCCACCCCCAAGATGTCCGCAACAGTTTTACCAACATGGCTACCATAACATTGAAGCTTATGCATAGGCATTTTCCCACTATTATGCATACATGCACAAACATTACTAATTAAATATGTTAAATATCAGGGTTATATGCTAGAGACCGAGCCTGGTCTCCGTGATCCATATTAATAACATATTTTGTCAAGTAATTGTATTTACTGTAAATAATGATGGGTTAAAATAAACTTTTCATACGACACTCGAGTCAATCTTGAATCTATGCAGCAATATTCGCTGTCACAAAACTCCACATGGGTATCTTAACTGGGTCAGTGGTCATGTGACACTTTGTTCACAGTCACAATCATAGAGTTACATCATTAGTCATCCTCCTGTATGTATGTATGCATGTATGTATGTATGTATGTATGTATGTATGTATGTATGTATGTATGTATGTATGTATGTATGTATGTATGTATGTATATATATATATATATATATATATATATATCAATTACACTAGTGTATCCAGTACAAAAACGGTACTGGTGTATCCAGTATATGCTGTTGTATCAAGTACACTGGTGTATCCAGCATGCTGGTGTATCAAGGGTTCGAGATATAAGTCAGAGAATTACAGACCAGTGAGTTTAACGTCAGTGATTTGTAAATTATTAGAAAGGTTAATTAAAAACCATATGGTGGACTTCCTCGTTAAGCATAAATTATTAAATTCATCTCAACATGGATTCCTTAAAGCGAGGTCGTGCTTAACAAATATTTAACAAGATTTAACAAGATTTGCCATCCAAGCCAAAGGCCCAGATGGCAAGTGGACAAGGAAGCCATTGGCTTATCAAGAGTCCAACAATGTTCACCTACTTATAACCCACCCTCCTGAGATATGTGTCAACCTTGTTTTTAAACATATTTACGCTGCTAGCAGTTATACAATCTGTAGACAATTTGTTCCATTCATTTATTGTCCTCTGTGCGAACAAGTGCTTCCTGATGTCCAATCTACATTGATCCTTTACTAATTTTACCTCATGTCCTCTAGTTCTGCTATCTTTCTTGAGAGAGAAAAACATATTTCTATCAATATTTTCATACCCATTCAATATGTTAAAAACTTCAATCTGATCTCCTCTTAACCTCTTTGTTTCTAGAGTTGTTAAACCACATTCTTTCAGGTGTTCTTCATAACTAAGGTCTCTAAGTTCTGGAATCATTTTAGTTGCTCTCCTTTGTATGCGTTCAAGCGTATCTATATCCTTCTTACAATATGGTCTCCATGCTTGTATACAGTATTCTATGTTATGCTTTTTGGAAGAAATCACTAAGTGGATAGACGTGGGATCGCCAGTAGATATTATCTACTTAGATTTTCAGAAAGCTTTTGATAAAGTGCCACATTAAAGATTACTACTTAAGTTAAAAGCCCATGGTATCGGGAATAGCATAACTGACTGGATAGAACAATGGCTGACTGACAGAAGACAACGAGTTGTAGTAGATGGAGAAGTTTCAAATTGGAAATCGGTTTTGAGTGGGGTACCCTAAGGATCAGTATTAGGACCTATATTATTCTTAATTTATATCAATGACTTGGACGACAGTATAACAAGTAACGTACTGAAATTTGCAGATGACACAAAACTGTTTAGAAAGGTTAATACTGATGGTGATAAACAACATTTACAAAATGATCTAGACAGATTAGTGAAATGGTCTGAGAAATGGCAGATGCTGTTCAATTTTGGGAAATGTAAATGCCTACATACAGGACATGGGAACTTGAATGTAAACTATAAAATGGGAGATACTGTTCTGGGTACTACTGTAAAAGAAAAGGACTTAGGAGTTACAATAAGCGCTGATATGAAAGTTTCAGAGCAGTGTGGTTTTGCAGCTTCAAAGGGTTATCAAATTCTTGGATTGATTAGAAGAAACATAACATACAAGGGAAAAAAGTTAATTATACCTCTTTATAAAGCAATAGTTAGACCTCATTTAGAATACTGTATACAAGCATGGAGACCATATCGTAAGAAGGATATAGATACGCTTGAACGCATACAAAGGAGAGCAACTAAAATGATTCCAGAACTTAGAGACCTTAGTTATGAAGAACGCCTGAAAGAATGTGGTTTAACAACTCTAGAGACAAGGAGGTTAAGAGGAGATCAGATTGAAGTTTTTAAGATATTGAATGGGTATGAAAATATTGATAGAAATATGTTTTTCTCACTCAAGAAGGATAGCAGAACTAGAGGACATGAGGTAAAATTAGTAAAGGATCAATGTAGATTGGACATCAGGAAGCACTCGTTCTCACAGAGGACAATAAATGAATGGAACAAATTGTCTACAGATTGTGTAACTGCTAGCAGCGTGAATATGTTTAAAAACAAGGTTGACACATATATCAGGAGGGCGGGTTATAAGTAGATGAACAGTCATTGTTGGACTCTCGATAAGCCAATGGCTTCCTTGTCCACTTGCCATCTGGGCCTTTGGCTTGGATGGCAAATCTTGTTAAATCTTGTTAAACTCACTGGTGTATCAAGTACACTGATGTCTCAAGTACTCTGGTGTATCAAGTACACTGGTATATCAAGTATACTGGTGTCTCAAGTGTTTGCCTGGTGTTCATAATTTGAGTCGTTGTTTATGTACATCATCTGAATCATCATCATAAACTTTTACTTTGTCAAAGATTGTTGTTATTTTTGAAGTCAAAGTCGTCATTCTCTGGACACACTCTTGGCATTTGAGCAGTTTTGTGTCTAGTCACATTCACTTAAGATCTCTAACAAAACACCCGATCAATCATCAGTTGGATTAATGTAATAACACCCATCGTCATTGCCACTACGTTTTTGCTTGTCAGGAAGCTTGAAAACAAATTCTAAACCCATCAGTTTATTGTATAATCGTTGATTGATCCTTTTTGTAGAGAAACCATCTGTCATTTACAGTGACACCCTGCGGACACATCCTGTTGGTTCCCATGTTTGGTGGGGTCAAATCACAATTTCTGGAAAAAATTGTCCTGGAATTTTTTTTTCACGGCACATCTAATCTCTTATTATTATTAAAACTCCATCGTCATCTCATTTATTCTATCGTGAATCCAGTTTGTTGATGTTCGAATATATAGTGTGTGAATAGTTTAAGTAACCTCTGCATTCGATTTAATAAAAAGTGTATATTTTTGTTAAAATCATAGAAAGAATTGATTTTGTCGTTAGATCTGGTAAAAGCTCAAGATGGTAAACACTTCGCGGGTCAATGCCGACCGTGGACATGACTTCCAAACATGCATTGAGTAATTTAATAATTTGTCTGATGATTTCACAAAAAAACTACATACAAAAGTTGCACAAACGAGCTAGCATGTTGTAGTGGACACTAGATACTAGTAGGTTTGACATGTTGTAGTGGACACTAGATATTGGCAGGTTTGACATGTTGTAGTGGACACTAGATACTGGTAGGTTTGACATGTTGTAGTGGACACTAGATACTGGTAGGTTTGACATGTTGTAGTGGACACTAGATACTGGTAGGTTTGACATGTTGTAGTGGACACTAGATACTGGTAGGTTTGACATGTTGTAGTGGACACTAGATACTGGTAGGTTTGACATGTTGTAGTGGACACTAGATACTGGTAGGTTTGACATGTTGTAGTGGACACTTGATACTGGTAGGTTTGACATGTTGTAGTGGACACTAGATACTGGTAGGTTTGACATGTTGTAGTGGACACTAGATACTGGTAGGTTTGGCATGTTGTAGTGGACACTTGATACTGGTAGGTTTGATATTTTGCAAAATAAATTTGAAATGAGACTAATAAAAATCTCTAATTGAGGAGGAATCTTCAAGTGAACATGATGTGTGCATTTCATGAATATGGCGTTCCTCGTTTTTCCAAAAAATGCATCCTAAGCTGATATTTAAATTTTTAAAAGGTTGACCAGTATGTTCTGCGGTATCGTCACTAATGATTCATGAGCGGTCAGCGTCGGTCTGGTGCCATCAAACGAAAGATCTAATGCAGCACTACAGAAAACATTAACTTTACTGACGTATCCGATGTAAAAGTGCTTAAAAAAAAATTCACTCATCACGTGCAATTCCCACTTTCCTAGGGATTCTTTATGTGGGTAAAGGCAAAGGGACATGACCTTGACTTGACATTGAACCTACCACTAGAGTGGTTGTTCTTTGTCCAGTTGTTTTCTTCAAATCACTTAGACTTAGAGTTGTTCTTCTCTAGAGTTGGTGGTCCACGACAGGTTACACAGTGACTCGCTGTGTGGGATCTTTTACATCTCTTGACATAGACACCAGATAGAAAGGACATACGTCTTTTAGCACACATCTCTTCCAAATGACACAGTCAGAGTGGGTTGAACACTGCAGTAGGTGGACTCGATCAGTTCTCTAGATTAACAGTCCAACGTGGACTCGACATCAGTCCTCTAGATTGACAGTCCAGTGTGGACTCGACCTCAGTCCTCTAGATTGACAGCCCAGCAGGTGTTCAACTGCAGTTCTCTAGATTGTCCAGCATGGACTTAATTGCAGTTCTCTAGATTGACAGTCCAGTGTGGATTCGACCTCAGTCTTCTAGATTGACAGTCCAACGTGGACATGATTGCAGTCCTCTAGATTGACAGTCCAGTGTGGACTTGACCTCAGTGCTCTAGTTTGACAGTCCAGTGTGGACTTGACCTCATTTCTCTAGATTGACAGTCCAGTGTGGACTCGACTGCAGTCCTCTAGATTGATAGTCTAGTGTGGACTCGACCTCAGTTCTCTAGATTGACAGTCCAGTGTGGACTCGACCTCAGTCCTCTAGATTGACAGTCCAACGTGGACATGTGGACTCGACCTCATTTCTCTAGATTGACAGTCCAGCGTGGACATGACTGCAGTCATCTAGATTGACAGTCCAGTGTGGACTTGACCTCAGTCCTCTAGTTTGACAGTCCAGTGTGGACTCGACCTCATTTCTCTAGATTGACAGTCCAGTGTGGACTCGACTGCAGTCCTCTAGATTGATAGTCTAGTGTGGACTCGACCTCAGTCCTCTAGATTGACAGTCCAGCGTGGACATGACTGCAGTCATCTAGATTGACAGTCCAGTGTGGACTTGACCTCAGTCCTCTAGTTTGACAGTCCAGTGTGGACTCGACCTCATTTCTCTAGATTGACAGTCCAGTGTGGACTCGACTGCAGTCCTCTAGATTGATAGTCTAGTGTGGACTCGACCTCAGTTCTCTAGATTGACAGTCCAGCGTGGACTTGACCGCAGTCCTCTAGATTGACAGTCCAGTGTGGACTCGACCTCAGTCCTCTAGTTTGACAGTCCAGTGTGGACTCGACCTCAGTCCTCTAGATTGACAGCCCAGCAGGTGTTCAACTGCAGTTCTCTAGATTGTCCAGCATGGACTTAATTGCAGTTCTCTAGATTGACAGTCCAGTGTGGATTCGACCTCAGTCTTCTAGATTGACAGTCCAACGTGGACATGACTGCAGTCCTCTAGATTGACAGTCCAGTGTGGACTTGACCTCAGTCCTCTAGTTTGACAGTCCAGTGTGGACTTGACCTCATTTCTCTAGATTGACAGTCTAGTGTGGACTAGACTGCAGTCCTCTAGATTGATAGTCTAGTGTGGACTTGACCTCATTTCTCTAGATTGACAGTCCAGTGTGGACTAGACTGCAGTCCTCTAGATTGATAGTCTAGTGTGGATTCGACCTCATTTCTCTAGATTGACAGTCCAGCGTGGACTCGACCTCAGTCCTCTAGACTGACAGTCGTGCGTTCTACCACCGAGCTGCGGTGCCCCACCAGTAATCATACAAAAGGACTATAACGTTTCGGCAACAGTGCAACCAAGAACTGAATTCTACGAAAACTGAGTTCTTCTTCTGCTCGCCAGATGGCATGGCAAGCAGACTTTCCCACACGTGGCTGATTCGCTATCCTCACATGAGAATAAGTTGAAAAGCATTGTTAAAAAAACATGTTTACACTGTAGCTTATACCATCTGATGACAGTAAACTTAATCTGTTTACACTGTAGCTTACACCATCTGACGACAGTAAACTTAACCTGATTACACTGTAGCTTACACCATCTGATTGTGACATAGTCACTTGTCGGTTCGAGTAGTTTAGTTACCCACCACATGATGGCAGCACCCAGGGTAATGTAATGTAATTTAGAGAATATAGTTAGTGAACTATTATTGCTATGTTTATTTGTCCTGTAATTAGTTGTATTTACAGTGTAGGTAGTTGGTCTTATTACTAATAATTCAGTTGTTTAAACATAAATTTTCACCCTAGAGACAGGGGTCACGTGTGGTCAGTGGAAGGGGCCCTGCCCCAGTGGGCCAGGCGTGATTCTACAGTTAATGACAACTATGTTTTGGTAAGTCCCTAAATGATGTTTTCTACCTTATTAAGCAATGTTTTCAATTTATAATTGTATCATACTGTATGATAGGGAATTGTCATCTGTTTATGTCAAGGCATTTACTTTATCAGTTATAATTACTTAGTGGTGACTTTGATTACTAATATGTGGAAGATCAGGAATAAGTGGTCATTGGACCTTAGGGAAGAATGCCCAACAGGGCTTAATGAGATTTTTACCACTTCCAGTCAGTAGCTTGTAAATGTACAGATCCCTTTAGAAAGTTAAGTTTTGATCCTGTTTAGTGGTGCTACTGTTATAGTTAATATGTTATAAGATGTGATAGACATGGTGCAAGCATAACTTGTGCATGTATATAGGTATTATGTAACTGTCCCTACAGTTAAGCCAGGATCAGTCTGGTGCCCTCTCTCCCTTTGAAGTTACATTGATTAATTGCTCTAGGAGGTGGCTGGGAGAGGGCTGATCTTGAGTATTCCCTAGAGACATGTAAGTTGAGCAGTGTCCAAGACTTGCTTGTAAACAACAGTGGAATGACAGCTAGGCTAGTCAGGGTATGCACATGTGAAATTGACAACATGGTTGACTGTTGAATTTATTATATTAAGGCTGTTTTACATGTAGAGTACTAGTATTACATTAATACCTACAAGTATGATTATATATTAGTACTGAATAAGATAACAGGTATTTTACAGACAATATTGTGAACAACACCAATGTGTTGGAACTATGGTATTTAACAGATGTTGATGTGTCATCTTACACTGGACACTATGATATGCAAATAGCTTACTGGTTTGGTTTGTATTTGTACAGGCGAACGCAAGTCCTGGCTCACTCCTGGTTGTGGCCAGTCGTCTTTTAAGACATTCTTTAAGTCGTCTTTTAAGACTTCTTTTAAGTCGTCTTTTGGGTCGTCTTTGTTATTGTGTATAGTTCTTTCACCTTTTATTGTTGTTCTTAATGCTCTTGCTTTTGATTGTATTTTGAACTTTCGGTTGACATTTTATACTTTGATGAGGTACCGAAGTTAGATCAGTAGTGCAAATTGTGCAAGGACTGAGAGACTTGGTTTTGTATAATTTTAGTAGTTAAACTGTAATAAACGCAATTTTATCTTCAAATTTGCCTTACAGTGGTCTATTCTTAATTTAGGCATAAGCTAACCACCCACAGCCTACATTTATGGTACCAGAAGTGGGGTAGACCTTTTTAACTCAAAAAATTATAGGCAGGACCAAAATTTTAAGTTAATTTTTGATAAGACGACTGGCCACCCAGGTTAAAGAGTATGGACCAGGAGGATATCGAAGAAGTGCGCGATGAGCTAGAAACGATGCGTCAGCAACTGAAAAATTTGCTGAGCAAAAGAGAGTGCCTCAGCACCAGTGACGGTGGTTGTACAGCGTGAGCGGCGACTCCGAAACTTCTCGGGTCGGGAGCAGAAACAGTCACTGAGTGGATAGAGGATGCACATGCCATGATAAGTGCGCACGGTCTGACAGGAAAAGAAGCAGCAGACTATCTGTTATCCCACCTTGAAGGACCAGCACGACGGGAAGTTAGATGTCGCCTGCTGACCAGTTAAACGATGCAGATGCCCTTTTCAAAAATCTTCGTGAGACGTTTGGCGAACGGGCAAGTGCTTCCCAGTTGCTAAGACATTTCTACGAAAGGAAACAGATGGAGGGTGAGACCATCACAGAGTATTCTCACCAGCTCGTTCAACTGATAGACCGACTGGAAAACACGTCCCCAGATCATGTGGTCGACCGAGACACAATGCTCAGAGATCAGCTAATTGAAAATGTGCGCGAGCCATATCTGAGATGGGAACTGAAGAAGCAGGTGACAAATGAGCCTGAGAGTACATTCATCACCTGCAGGGAGACAGCGATACAGTGGTCCACAGAGACGGAAACCAAGAAGAAAGCACGGACTTCTTCGCAGATAGTAGACGCGAAACCGATGCAATCTCTGCCGCAGCAACCTCACAGCGATCAAGTGGTGAAGATGCTGACAGAGATGATGGCCAAACAGCAAACCCTGATCAGAAGGAATTGCACACCAACAGCAAGAGTTGGCTAAGAACCAAGAGGAGCTACGTCAGCTAGCTAGCGGAACACAGAGAGGTCCATTGAGCAGGATGCGCAGTGCAGGAATATGCTTCAAATGTCGGAAACCTGGACATATGGCCAGAGACTGTCGCTCTGCTGGAGACGGCAAGGGGATAGGGACTTGTTACTTCTGTGGAAAGCTGGGTCACCATCAAAGAGAATGTTCCGCATTCAAGGACGCACAGGTGAAGGTGAGATGTGGTCAGCAGGCGTCAAACTAGGTTGCTCCACTACTATGGGCCGAGTGGTGGAGAAGGGAGTGACTGGCTCTGTAAGATCTGACAATGACAGCTTAGAATGTCTGGTTGGTCATGCACCAACACTAGAAGTGAAGATGGGAGGCATTCCAGTGGTATGTCTGATGGACACTGGCAGTCAAGTGACAACTGTCACTGAAAGTTTCTTCAAAGAACATTTGAAAACATTGGCTGCCGATGTGATGGATCCCAAGAGTTGGTTGGTCGTCAGAGCAGCAAATGGAATTGAAATACCTTACACAGGATATATCGAGATAGATATGGAAGTTTGCGGCATACATGTTCCGAGGAGAGGGGTACTGATAGTAAAGGACTCAACAGACCTTGCAAGCCAGGAAGTAAATGGTCTTCTGGGAACAAATGTTCTGATGAAGGTGCCAGTTTTGAAGAACATGCTAAACGGCATGAAAACTGAGGCCTACAGGCCAACAAGAGAAGCAGTCAGCTTTGCCAGGGTAGCAGGTCATTGTCCAATTAGAGTACCAGCTAATTCGTACGTGAACGTTAAAGCAAGAGGACGCGGGAGTATGGACTCCATGCTGGTCGAACCTTTGTCGACACCGATACCAGGAAATCTGGTAGTAGTTAATACGTTGGTCGAAGGATCGTATTTCTATGTGAAGGTTGTCAATGGGTCGAACGTCGATGTCGAACTGCAACCACGGACACGGATTGGGCTGTTACGACCTGCTACGCCTTACCGAGAGATGAGAGTGGAGGTCTCAGCAAATGCAATTACCATCAGCACTCCAATGGAAGACAAAGTCACACCGACTGCAGAAGTAGATGTTCAGGACATCTTAACAAGCCTACAGCTGTCAGGATTTCAAGGAACACCTGAAGAGATGATACAAATAAGGAAACTCTTTGTGAAGCATCAAGATGTGTTTGCAAGTTCTTCTGACGACCTTGGTTGCACCACAGCAGTGAAACACAATATACGAACCACAGACGACATTCCTGTTGTTCAGCCGTACCGGAGAATCCCCCCAACACAACTACAGGAGGTGGAGCCAAGTGACTGGGTTTCCAGTCACCAACAACGATTGCAAGAAGCCTATCAACTTGCACGAAGACAGCTGGTACACGAAGCTGATAGTCGTAAGAAACACTACGACCGCAAGGCACGTGATCTTCCCTTGTCGTTTGGACAACGAGTGTACCGTAGAAAACGTGACATTCGAGGTCGTAACAAAATCCAAGATGTTTGGGAAGGAAAAGTATACAAAGTTGTTGCGAGAAAGGGAAAGAACGACGTGTACGTGATCGAACCAGCTGACGGGTTTGGAGAATTACGAACTGTGAATCGGGTGGATCTTCGATTGTGTCCCCAACCAGAAACAACAACGAGGCGGAAGCTGCCCTGTCTTCCTGATGAGAAGACAATAGACCCTGACCGTCATGAAGAATTATCCGACGACGAGCGACTGCAGTGGAGATGCGTAATACGAAGTTCACTTCCACAACCACTGGAACGCGTGAGCAGCAGTGATGACAGCGGCGACAGTCCGATCAACGATGGCTGTGACGTAACGACAGACACCTCTGAGGCAGAAAGATCACATGAGGACATTACAACAGTGCGGCGATCGTCACGAACAACGGCAGGATGGCATTCGAACCGTTTTAGAGAGCCACGTTCGGCTTTGAATGGACACTAGAATTAACATGACTTGTGTTTAGTTAACATTAAGGCAATGTTAGCAAAAGTGGGGTGGATGTGACATAGTCACTTGTCGGTTCGAGTAGTTTAGTTACCCACCACATGATGGCAGCACCCAGGGTAATGTAATGTAATTTAGAGAATATAGTTAGTGAACTATTATTGCTATGTTTATTTGTCCTGTAATTAGTTGTATTTACAGTGTAGGTAGTTGGTCTTATTACTAATAATTCAGTTGTTTAAACATAAATTTTCACCCTAGAGACAGGGGTCACGTGTGGTCAGTGGAAGGGGCCCTGCCCCAGTGGGCCAGGCGTGATTCTACAGTTAATGACAACTATGTTTTGGTAAGTCCCTAAATGATGTTTTCTACCTTATTAAGCAATGTTTTCAATTTATAATTGTATCATACTGTATGATAGGGAATTGTCATCTGTTTATGTCAAGGCATTTACTTTATCAGTTATAATTACTTAGTGGTGACTTTGATTACTAATATGTGGAAGATCAGGAATAAGTGGTCATTGGACCTTAGGGAAGAATGCCCAACAGGGCTTAATGAGATTTTACCACTTCCAGTCAGTAGCTTGTAAATGTACAGATCCCTTTAGAAAGTTAAGTTTTGATCCTGTTTAGTGGTGCTACTGTTATAGTTAATATGTTATAAGATGTGATAGACATGGTGCAAGCATAACTTGTGCATGTATATAGGTATTATGTAACTGTCCCTACAGTTAAGCCAGGATCAGTCTGGTGCCCTCTCTCCCTTTGAAGTTACATTGATTAATTGCTCTAGGAGGTGGCTGGGAGAGGGCTGATCTTGAGTATTCCCTAGAGACATGTAAGTTGAGCAGTGTCCAAGACTTGCTTGTAAACAACAGTGGAATGACAGCTAGGCTAGTCAGGGTATGCACATGTGAAATTGACAACATGGTTGACTGTTGAATTTATTATATTAAGGCTGTTTTACATGTAGAGTACTAGTATTACATTAATACCTACAAGTATGATTATATATTAGTACTGAATAAGATAACAGGTATTTTACAGACAATATTGTGAACAACACCAATGTGTTGGAACTATGGTATTTAACAGATGTTGATGTGTCATCTTACACTGGACACTATGATATGCAAATAGCTTACTGGTTTGGTTTGTATTTGTACAGGCGAACGCAAGTCCTGGCTCACTCCTGGTTGTGGCCAGTCGTCTTTTAAGACATTCTTTAAGTCGTCTTTTAAGACTTCTTTTAAGTCGTCTTTTGGGTCGTCTTTGTTATTGTGTATAGTTCTTTCACCTTTTATTGTTGTTCTTAATGCTCTTGCTTTTGATTGTATTTTGAACTTTCGGTTGACATTTTATACTTTGATGAGGTACCGAAGTTAGATCAGTAGTGCAAATTGTGCAAGGACTGAGAGACTTGGTTTTGTATAATTTTAGTAGTTAAACTGTAATAAACGCAATTTTATCTTCAAATTTGCCTTACAGTGGTCTATTCTTAATTTAGGCATAAGCTAACCACCCACAGCCTACATGATGACAATAATTATGTAATGTACTGTTTTGTAATGTTGCCTTACTTTGTTTTGTATTATTGCCTTACTTTGTTTTGTATTATTGCCTTACTTTAGGATGTTGGCACTAGGCATATCAGACCTGTTCACAGTAGGGGGTCACAGTAGGGGTCACAGTAGGGGTCACAGTAGGGGGTCACAGTAGGGGGTCACAGAAGGGGGTCACAGTAGGGGGTCACAGTAGGAGGTCACAATAGGGGGTCACACATGGCCAACGAGGATGTTGATCAGGATGGATTATGCGTGGTGCTACTGACAATGACCTAGAAATTCCCATTTTTTTTTTCGCCCTGTAGGCTTTAAATAAAAACAAATTCTGAAAAATTGAAGATTTGTTTATTCTCTTTGACGTTGTATTTTTTATATGCTCATAAATAAAAGCATACAGAATTTGTCAATATGCCATGTTTTGTGCATCGACCCGAGTCACCTGCTCGGACAGCACTGTCAACTCGATCGTAGCGACCTCGTGGCTGCTTGAAGGGGATTTCGTGGGTGAACCTCATGAATATTGATGAGTTGAGTGATGTCATCATGTAGGTAGATTCCAAGCTTCATTTTAGTGTAACTTTTGTTTAGATCAAGCCACTGAAACATAAAAAAATTCTATTTAAAGTTACATCGGCATTATTTTTTTCTTTTATGCTTAATAAACCATATAAAAAGATATCTCACCAGAATCTATGGGTCTTTAGCTTCATTTTAATGCATTGTTCAGAGGTGAAATGCGAATGGCTCACCTGCGAAAAACGCTAAATACGCATCCATGGACAGCCAAAATGTGCTGATGCTGGCGGAAGTTTTGCACACATTGATCACTGATGGAGCTGTTACTGGTATTTACTGATGCAGAAATATCTGTATTTTTTATTGGGTATTTATAATATTATTTCAGAGTTTTTCGATAAATTGCATTCAAATTGGAAGATGTTGACAGTAGTTGACGATCTCGCCAGGCGTGGCGGCTCAGGTGCAATCGTGGCATGGCCTGGTCACGTAGATCTCGCCTCTCAGCCCATTGACGAACTCGGCCCACTGTTTGCTAACTTTCTGTATTTTCTATGGTTATCCCACTTTCAGTGTTGTTTGTGGTGTATTTTGGAATAAGTTTAGTGATGTATTAAAACAAAATATATACTTTAATATTAAACAGATTCCTATCAGACCGGTGAGAATCTGTTGCAGTTTGACTGAGATTTCACCATGTATTGTATTTCTGTTCAGTTGGAATGATTTTATTGAGTATAGTGAAAAACTTGTGAGTATGTTGCTGTGCTTGTAAACTGTAGCTACTTGTAAGCTGCAGCTACTTGTAAGCTGCAGCTACTTGTAAGCTGCAGCTACTTGTAAGCTGCAGCTACTTGTAAGCTGTATCTACTTGTAAGCTGCATCTACTTGTAAGCTGCAGCTACTTGTAAGCTGCAGCTACTAGTAAGCTGTAGCTACTTGTAAGCTGTAGCTACTTGTAAGCTGTAACTACTTGTAAGCTGCAGCTACTTGTAAGCTGCAGCTACTTGTAAGCTGCAGCTACTTGTAAGCTGCAGCTACTTGTAAGCTGTATCTACTTGTAAGCTGCAGCTACTTGTAAGCTGCAGCTACTTGTAAGCTGTAGCTACTTGTAAGCTGTAGCTACTTGTAAGCTGTAGCTGCTTCGGTGTAGCACTTTTCTACTTCAGTGTTATCTGCAATGAAAGGAAAACAGTTTATTAAAAAATGTATTCCAATTTCATGTAGAAATTACTTTTTGTCATGATCACTTTCTAGTTTTTTTGGCGAAAACCTTTGAAAACTTTGAAATTAGTGCAAAAAGTCATATCCTAAATGTCCTGAATATATTTGTTTGGGGAATGAATCTTCATGACTTCCAGATGCAGTTACATGCAATTTTGTGCACTGGATTAAATGTATTGTGAACATTTTATCCTGATCATATTATATAGTTTCCCTTACATGGTATATAAAAAACATCATAATTGAAATTAACAGTGTGATGAATCCCCGAAATAATATGCTACACTTACTTAGAATGGAGGTCATCATCTCGTCTAGCATGCCAGAAAACCCATTGGTGAAGGAAATGTTCTAATTATGCCACTATTAAAGATTGCTTTATTGCAAATTCAAGATGGCCATCATTTTGACCTACTGCTGGTTGCGGTATCGTAAAAGGAAGTGGCTGTGTTGTCAGGCATGCCAAAAAAATGTACTGGTAGAAGAAATTTTAAAATTTTGGCACAATTAAAAGATTTATTTTATATTTTAAAATTCTAGCTTGGATTCATTATTCCTCAGTTATTTTACGTTTTTTCATTGCAGTACAACACAAGAAAAGTTATAGTTCTGTCATCTTCAACAGTGCATATATTTTGAGTAGACAGAACAATTTTAATGGTCTTTGTGTCATTGTGTTTCTATGCTCAAATCACATCTAGTTATGCAGAATGCATTGAGTCTAACATGAGATACATTTTCATGTCACCCCCCCCCCCACCAACAACAGCCTGCTCTTGTCAGACCTGTTCCATGTAGTAAATGATCTTTGTCAGTTGCCCCTCTCCTCCCCCTCCCTCCCCCACCCCCCCCCCCCCACTGCTCTGCAGATGACAAAGAAAGCTCTGCAGCTTGAAGAGAAAATGTACTTTATACGGACAAACCGTGACTGGGTCGTGTGACATGCTTGAGTGACCACAGTCTGTAGACTGCTGCTGCATATATTGACCCACTAGAAAATACAAGGTTTTTTTATTGCTTTTGTTTGTCAAAGATCTTTTCAAAGGTTCTGTGATAGGTCTCCTTAATATAAGTTTGTGACCTTAGCGCACTTTTCACTGTGCATGTCCATTGCTTCATTCAGGTTAAAATATCTTGTGCGTGAATAGTTATAATTATACACGGTCAGTTTAATAAACAAGTACACTTTTGACTTTAATTAAATCTGCATTATAATTTAAGTAATGTGTGGAGGAATTTGGTTCGATAAAAGAATGCATTATTTTTTTAAATCATCAAAATAATAGACTGAGCATTAGACCAGGTAACTTATGGTACCGGTAGTGTGAAATTATAGACTTTGATTGTTAGACCAGGTAACTTGTGGTAGTGTGAAATGATAGACTTTGATTGTTAGACCAGGTAACTTGTGGTAGTGTGAAATGATAGACTTTGATTGTTAGACCAGGTAACTTGTGGTAGTGTGAAATGATAGACTTTGATTGTTAGGCCAGGTAACTTGTGGTAGTGTGAAATGATAGACTTTGATTGTTAGACCAGGTAACTTGTGGAAACACGAAAAGCTTTATGATATAGAATGTAGAAGCACAGCCATTTTTCTGGTGATTTAATATCAATGATTTCACCAAAACTAAATACAAAAATTTTACAAATGAGTCAGCATATCATATCATAGCATAGTCGATAGTAGAGTGAAACAAATTTAATTCAGACAACTTTATACGTGACACGTGACACTTATTACATGACATGTGCAACAGATGAATCCAGACAGATGCCAAGATAATCCTCACACATTGTTTTCATGTTTGACATAGAAGCTTTGATATGTCATGTGTGGCTGTCACATTATCTATACAGTGTGATCTTGGCCAGCCAGATTTGTCTTCAGTCTTGTTAATCTATCACCAGTTGTGACAGATGAAGAGGCACAGCTCCAACAAATGATCATATCATGATTTCACTCCGGAATTAATAATTGACAGGTGACAAGTCTACAAAGGATCAATACATATGGACAGATGTCACACATGTCATGTCCCCAATTCTGGATACATGTATTAGTATTATAATATATTAATTCATGCACCCCCCCCGCTCTCTATATTATTACAGCATGAGTAATGCAGTGTGGAGAATGCACTGTCATCATTGAGAATGTACTAACTGCACTGTCTGCATGGAGAATGCACTGTCATCATGGGGAATGCACTGTCATCATTGGTAATGCACTGTCTGCACAGATAATGTACTGTCATCGTGGATAATGCACTGTCTGCATGAATAACGCACTGTCTGCATGGATAACGCACTGTCTCCATGGATAACGCACTGTCTGCATGGAGAATGTACTAACATTGTGGAGAATGCAGTGTCAGCATAGACAATGCACTGTCATCGTGGAGAATGCACTGTCTGTCTGGAGAATGCACTGCCAGCATGGAGAATGCGCAATCAGATGGAGAATGCTCAGTCACCAAGGAGAATGCACTGTCAGCATGGAGAATGCATTGTCAGCATGGATAATATATTGTCACCAAGGTGAATGCATTGCCAGCATGGAGAATGCACTGTCAGCATGAATAATCCAATTCGGGTGTCTGTTGGGCGACAGCTTGAATCAGTTGTTGATTTGTTATTGTTTCGACCAAGTGCAGGTGTACTCACCATGACCTTTAATCAAAACTCAATTCGGGATTGATGTCCATAAATGTAGGACACTGATTTTTCACAATCGTGGAAAATGGACAGAATTCATGAATCGATGTTTTGAAACAGTATTAATCTTTTTTATACGGAAATTCTGCAATCGCGGAAAATGGGCAGAATCCATAGAATTGATGTTTTAAAACAGAAGTTATCTTCTCAAATGGAAATTTCAAGTTGCATGAACAATATTTTCAAATGCTAGAAGTTTATTCCGTACCACATAAAGGATTAATGATCTAAACAGCTGGAAGCCAAACTATGCATGAACACGGTCGCCATGTCACGCAGTAAGCCTTCACCTTTCATATAGCCCACATGGTGGCTGTTGGTTCAGGCCATGGTACATTTCATTTGTGTACAATTAAACCTTCCTTGATAGCAATGAAACAGTGATACAATGTTCATTATACTGATTTAAAACTTTGCAAAGTTACACTTTTATTTGTGAGATGGTTTTACAAAATGTACCAGCCAAAATGCAGCCTCAACGAGTTCTTCCTTTTTCCGCTAGGTGATAGCTATGTGGCAAATTTGAAATGTGCAATAGTAAACGAGTAGCAGTATTGTCATGATTTCTTTCCGTTCAATAATTTATTGATGTTACATTGAAATAATACTTAGAAAAAAGTGGAAAGTACATTTTGTGTGATTTGTTTCGTTTATCGGAATACAGCTGTTCACAATTGGGTGCAACAAAACGTGTTCCTGTCCATTGTCTGGTTGTCTGCTAGGTACAACTGAACCAGTAAACTAGCCTTCAGTTTGCTAGTTAACCCATCAGAGCCCGCAACAGCTGTGGCCGGCCGCTCTCTGTCAAGTCCTGGAACGGCCGCCACTGGCCGCATACTGGACCCACTATTAAAAAAATCCTGGCGACTAACTACTGAACTAGATGCTACAAAATTTTGCCACACCCTAGCGGATACGTTTTGCAACAACATCGGCGTGTTATGTGCATGGTTTGCCCTTTTGGAAATCTGGATTTACATCGGTTTTGTTCACGCCATTTCAACATTTTTTATTTATATATTTTTCATGACAAAATATGGTGTAACCTGAAAAATAACTGTCAAAATTTTATAATTTTTTCAGTGGTGCAAAGCTAACACATATAGCTACATTTTCTTTCCTGGGTTGCATAAGGTTATAGCATGGGATCATTGTCAAATGTCAGTCGCAACTTTCAAAGTTTTAACAAGTTTACTATTTTGTCTTCACAAATTGTGATCAAATGTCAACATTTTATTAATATATCCTATTTCTATGTGTACAGGCATGTGGAGAAATTACTACTCTTCAAAATAAACACAACTTGTAATTGTCATTATTGAATAGTTTTTTCTACAGATTTTTGAACACAAGGAGGTAATATCGCTCAAAATTTGCCAGAAATCCTGGGAACAGGGGAACATATTTTAAAAAAAAATTTAATGCTGGGGCGTAATGGGTTAAGTAGATGAATTAATGCATTAAGTGAAATGAACACAGGGGCAATACTTATAATGGTTGTAAGCAATAATGTTGAAACAAATATATATGGGTTAAGTAGATGAATTAATGCATAAAGTGAAATGAACACAGGGGCAATAATTATCATGGTTGAAAGCAATAATGTTGAAACAAATATATATCCACTTTGAGTTTTGTGAAAAGAAGCACTTTGTCGTGCAACACAATGTCACCCGACCAACGCTACCTGGTGGATTATAACGGCATGTACAGATTCAAGTGAGCGCTAATCTAAAAGCATAAAATATCAATTGCAAACTTCTAATATAAACAGATTTTAAATTGAAACACTGCATGCACTGCCAACACTACCAACACTGTCAACACTGCCTGCACTATCAACACGGCCTGCACTGCCAACACTGTATACACTTCCTGCACTGCCAACACTGCCTGCACTATCAACACTGCCTGCACTGCCAACACTGTATACACTACCTGCACTGCCAACACTGCCTACACTATCAACACTGCCTGCACTGCCAACATTGCCTGCACTGTCAACACTGCCTGCACTGCCAACACTACCAACACTGACAACACTGCTTGCACTGTCAACACTGCTAACACTGCCTGCACTGTCAACACTGCCAACACTGACAACACTGCCTGCACTGTCAAAACAGTCAACACTGCCAACACTGCCTGCACTGCTAACACTGCCTGCACTGCCTGCACTGTCAACACTGCCAACACTGCCTGCACTACCAATACTGCCTGCACTGCCAACACTGCCTGCACTGTCAACACTGCCAACACTGCCTGCACTACCAATACTGCCTGCACTGCCTGCACTGTCAACACTGCCAACACTGCCTGCACTGTCAACACTGCCAACACTGCCTGCACTGCCAACACTGCCTGCACTGCTAACACTGTCAACACTGCCTGCACTACCAACACTGTCAACACTGCCTGCACTGCCAACACTGCCTGCAGGGGGAAACAATGTTTAGGGGGAATAATGTTTAGTCACTGGTAAGCTCCATTCACACCTAAAGAACTTCAAATGGTTTAGTCAAACCGTTTTAGTTAAAACAGTTTAGTTTGTAAACTGTGAGCAGTCACACATGCAATAGCTAAACAGTTTTAAGCAGGAAGTTGGCACGTGCACATGCATAAGTCGGTATAACAAAAACTTAAAAATACACCATAAAAGTCAGCCAAATACGTCTTGAAACCCTCACAACTCCAGTAACTTTCTCACAGTCCACTCGTCCCAATTCTCACGTCGCAGTGTTATTTTTTTTTGCTTTGAAACCTTTGTGTATCTCTGTGGAAAACCACCAAATCTGTGTTTACGTTGTAATGGAACCAACGAGGAGCAAGATCGAATGTGCATGTCTGTGACATACTTTATTTCCTGGATATTCAGTTTTATATGGATCAGGCAACTTGTGAAAGTGTGAACAACTTCATGTTATGGTGTACAGAGGCAGATCAACTTCATGTTATGGTGTACAGAGGCAGAGCAACTTCATGTTATGGTGTACAGAGGCAGAGCAACTTCATGTTATGGTGTACAGAGGCAGAGCAACTTCATGTTATGGTGTACAGAGGCAGAGCAACTTCATGTTATGGTTCCAGAGGTGGAGCAACTTCATGTTATGGTGTACAGAGACGGAGCAACTTCATGGTATGGTGTACAGAGGTGGAGCAACTTTATGTTATGGTGTACAGAGGCGGAGCAATTTCTTGGTTATGGTGGACAGAGGTGGAGCAACTTCATGTTATGGTGTACATAGGTGGAGCAACTTTATGTTATGTCATACAGAGGTGGAGCAAGTTTATGTTATGTTGTACAGAGGCGGAGCAAGTTTATGTTATGGTGCACAGAGGCAGAGGAACTTTTTCCATGATCAATTTCACGATTCGAAGCTAAATAGCAAATGTGTGCAAGACAGCTGTGTGTTGTGGTAGAAACTAAGTAGGTTCCATTTTTTGGGTCTGAAACTAAGCAGGCAGAAAAATTGGATTGAAGAAAGATCTTTACATTAAGGCCCAGTGTAGGCAACATGGACACTTTGGTTGTGGCAATGTTGACACTGGTTGTGGCAGTGTTGACACTTTGGTTGTGGCAATGTTGACACTTTGGTTGTGGCAATGTTGACACTTTGGTTGTGGCAAAGTTGACACTTTGGTTGTGAGAATGAGTGATTGGTTGTATAGATGGTGTCTTACGTTGAACTATCTGGACATTTTGCAGTCCACTCACTGTCCACATCATCTACAGTCCACTCACTGTCCGCATCATCCAAGTCCATTAACTGTCCACCTACTGTCTACCACATCCACAGTCTACTCACTGTCCACATCATCCACAGTCCACTCACTGTCCACATCATCCACAGTCCACTCACTGTCCACATCATCCACAGTCCACTCACTATCCACCCACTGTCCACATCATCCACAGTCCACTCAGTCCAGTGTGACATTCATGTATATATGGCTGTTAGCATTAAAATACATCCTGCCCAGCCAGGGGTGGCAGTAGTACTATGTTACCCCTGGCAGACATCCTGCCCAGCCAGGGGTGGCAGTAGTACTATGTTACCCCTGGCAGACATCCTGCCCAGCCAGGGGTGGCAGTAGTACTATGTTACCCCTGGCAGACATCCTGCCCAGCCAGGGGTGGCAGTAGTACTACGTTACCCCTGGCAGACATGCTGCACAGCCAGGGGTGGCAGTAGTACTTCGTTACCCCTGGCAGACATCCTGCCCAGCCAGGGGTGGCTGCAGTACTGCGTTAGCCCTGGCAGACATCCTGCACAGCCAGGGGTGGCACTAGTACTACGTTACTCCTGACAGACATCCTGCACAGCCAGGGGTTGCAGTAGTACCACGTTACCCTGACAGACATCCTGCCCAGCCATGGGTGGCAGTAGTACTAAGTTACCCCTGGCAGACATCCTGCCCTGCCAGGGGTGGCAGCAGTACTACATTACCCCTGGCATACATCCTGCCAAGCCAGGGGTGGCAGTAGTACCCATGCTGGCAGTAGTACCCATGCTGGCAGTAGTACCCATGGCAGATTGAACTGTTGAAACATGATATGAAATATTGTTTAAATGTGTATTAGTATTATCCCACACCGTGTTTGGATGTACGTCGAATCATTTGTACTTTGTCCCACTTATCCCACACCGTGTTTTGACGTACGTCGAATCAATTGTACTTTGTCCCACTTCTTGGCTTGTTTGAAGTGTTTCTCACATGCCTGATGAACGTAGTACAAAGAGAGTTTCAACGATGCCTGTAGATCATTACCTGTAGATCATTACCTGTAGATAATTACCCATCCAATCAGCGATGATGGGTCGACAGGCAATAAGAGTTCCCATACGCTGGTATACAGAATATGGACCACATGCAAAATGGACCCGGGTCCATTTTCTCAGTGGAATTTGGACCTGGTGGGTCCGTATTCTATTATAGAATATGGACCCCCTTTATAGAATTCAGACCCAAGGAAAATGGACCCATGGGTCTATTTCCTTGGTATGGTCTATGTTCTGTATAACATAATATGCACAAAATGGACATCCGCATTGGGCTCATGTGGTACAAGGCCGATATGTGTCTTTCTACTATAGCAACACTTAGAGGTGCCGCAAGCAGGACAACAGGCCACTAGTACACACAAACCAGTAACAGAATGTCCAGAAAACATTTCTGAAGCTGGTTATAAATGTATGTGTTTAAATGCCAGGAGCATAGTAAATAAGAAAAACGAATTAAACATTATGGTAGAAGATATTGACCCTCACATAATCGGTATAGCCGAATCATGGGCCAACAAAGACATATCAGATGCTGAATTAGGACTGACAGGATACAGCTGTATAATGTTTAGGAGAGATCGAATAGGAAGAAGGGGAGGGGTAGTTTTATATGTTAAAGAATCTATTCAGGCTTTTTTTTTACAAAATTAAATTAGAAAGGGAAGCAAATTGCAGGGAAGCTGTTTGGTGCAATATAGTTACAGGAAATTCAACATTAACTATTGGATTAGTCCAAATTAGTCCAAACATAAACAAAGATAACAGTAAACAGAAAAATGCAAAATGCTATAAAGGAAGTTAGTAAAGGGGAATGTATCATAATGAGAGATTTTAACCACGGACACATACAATGGCAATCTCTAGAGAGTGCAGGGAGTGAGGACCAACAGTTTCTGTTTTGAATACAGGATAGCTTCCTTACTCAATGCGTACTAGATCCAACCAGGGGAGAGAATGTATTAGATTTAATTTTGCCTTCACAAAATGAATTAGTGGACAATTTCAAAACACATGAGCCATTGGGCAACAGTGATCATAATCAAATACATTTTGACATCAAAGTAAAATCAGAAAGTACAAATAAAAAAATACAGGAGAAACTTCCACAAAGGTAAATATAAAGATGTGAGAAAATATTCAGCAAAGCTAGATTGGAATAACATGCTGAGGAATAAGATTGCAATTGAATGTTGGAACATTATAAAATATTTAATTGAGAGTTATCATTGATCAATTTGTTCCCTTGAAAAAAAAGGTCTAGAAATTTCAGGAGGCTAAATCTGATTATTTAAGGCAGTTAATTGTAACTCCAGAAATAGCAGCTAAGAAATTAAAGGCAATGAAGGACAATAAATCACCTGGAGTAGATGGAATTCCTCCAAAATTACTAATGGAATACCATTATTTAAAAAGCGTTCAAGAAATAAGTCAGAGAATTACAAACCAGTGAGTTTAACATTACTGATTTGTAAATTATTAGAAAGGTTAATTAAAGACCATATGGTGGACTTCCTTGTTAGGCATAGATTATTAAATCCCATCTCTACATGGGTTCCTAAAAGCGAGGTCATGCTTAACAAATATGTTTTTTTTTTAAAAGTCCATAGTATCAGGGACAGCTTACTTGACTGGATGGAACAATAGCTGACTGACAGAAGACACCGAGTTGTAGTAGATGGAGAAGTTTCAAACTGGAAATCAGTTTTGAGTGGGGTACCACAAGGATCAGTATTAGGACCTTTATTATTTTTAATATATATCAATGACTTGGACGATAATATAGCAAGCAACGTACTGAAATTTGCGGATGACACAAAAGTGTTTAGAAAGGTTAACACTGATGGTGATAAACAACATTTACAAAACGATCTAGACAAATTAGTTAAATGGTCTGAAAAATGGCAGATGTTAAATTTTGGGAAATGTAAATGCATACATACAGGACACAGGAACTTGGACGTAAACTATAAAATGGAAGATACTGGTCTAGGTACTACTGTAAAAGAAAAGGACTTACAATAAGTGCTGATATGAAAGTTTCATAACAGTGTGGTACTGCATCTTCAAAGGGTAATAAAATTCTTGGGTTGATTAGGAGAAATCTAACATACAAGAAAAAAAACTGTATAAAGCAATAGTTAGACCTCATTTAGAGTACTGTATACAAGCATGGAGACTATATTGTAAGAAGGATATAGATACGCTTGAAAGAATACATAGGAGAGCAACTAAAATTATTCCAGAACTGAGAGACCTTAGTTATGAAGAACGACTGAAAGAATATGGTTTAACAACCCTAGAGACAAGGCGGTTAAGAGGAGATCAAATTAAAGTTTTTGAGGTATTGAATGGGTAAGAAAATATTGATAGAAATATTTTTCTCACTCAACGATAATAGAACTAGAGGACATGAGGTAACATTAGTAAAGGATCAGTGTAAATTGGATATAAGGAAGTACTTGTTCTCACAAGACAATAAATTAATGGAACAAAATTATCTACAGATTGTGTAACTTCTTAAAAACAAGGTTGACACATATCTCAGGACACATAGATTAAAAAAATGTTGGACTCTCGATAAGCCAATAGCTTCTTTGTCCATTTGTCATCTGGGCCTTTGCCTTGGATGGCAATCTTGTTAAATCTTGACACGAACATGAAGCAATCATTCGAGCGAGCTCCCGTTCATGACACTGCTACGGCCTTGCATCCGTCCAAAGCAACGTCATTGATGAAAATTAGCCAATGAGGTCAATTGTCACAAAACAGACATGTCCAGTTGTTGTTATGTGTATATATCATGTTGTTTTACCTGATTATAGCGTATATGTTATGTGTATATATCATGTTGTGTTACCTGATTATAACGTATATGTTATGTGTATATATCATGTTGTGTTACCTGATTATAACATATATGTTATGTGTATATATCATGTTGTCTTACTTGATTATAACATATATGTTATGTGTATATATCATGTTGTCTTATCTGATTATAACATATATGTTATGTATATATATATATCATGTTGTCTTACCTGATTATAACATATATGTTATGTGTATATATCATGTTGTCTTACCTGATTATAACGTATATGTTATGTGTATATATCATGTTGTGTTACCTGATTATAACATATATGTTATGTGTATATATCATGTTGTCTTACCTGATTATAACATATATGTTATGTGTATATATATCATGTTGTCTTACCTGATTATAACATATATGTTATGTGTATATATCATGTTGTCTTACCTGATTATAACATATATGTTATGTGTATATATCATGTTGTTTTACCTGATTATAACATATATGTTATGTGTATATATCATGTTGTCTTACCTGATTATAACATATCTGGAATTAAATAGAAAATGGTCTGCCAATTCCAGAAACACAGTTTACTTGGTGAAGTGTGCTTGCTAAACACATAATATATAAATAAATTTCTTGGACATCATCGCAATGTTGGATGGGGTTGAAACGCTGAAGTGAAAGCGTGGCCCTTGGGCTGGAAGAGCCTGGAGACCTTGTGTCCCATTTATTCCCAGTTGAGACACCGTGTGGCGTTCTATAAGTCAGTCCGTTCACCATTTTATCATGCTTTAAAAGCAGTCAAGGTTAGACCGGTTTTAGCCAGCCATGTGGATATATGTGCAGTGAAGTGGCAAGGCCATCACGGCTGAGCGCACAGCATGGGTGACAGTCATTGGTGTACTTGGTGACAGGAAGACTTGAATGCAGAGCCAATAGATCAACTGTATGCTTTTGTAGACAATGAAACGCGCTTTATTGGTGCAGTTGTTTCACTATTGTGTGTGGTGGTGCCAGCTAGTGGCAGTCGTTAAAACATAGAGTCAGTCATTACATGCAAAGTCGTTGCGATGTTGAACAATGGCAGCGGAAAAGGCAAGTTTTCCAGACTTCTAGTATCAAAATGGTGTCTATACCCCAGGTCGGGGTTTCACTGTTCAAAACTAGATATCGTTTTTGAGATGATGTGGAAATAGATCAGTTATGGTTACGCGTGGATGCCTGATATGGCTATCTCTGTTGATAAATGGCATGTGTTCGGAAATGCGAAGTATAGGGCCTCAACAAGGTCATTATTAGGGAAATATGATATGTATGTAATATGAATGTTGGCCTTATGTTGGATAACGTCAGATGTTGGTTGTGGGTTTTCATATTACACAATGGACTGAAATGTTACCGTTCTGTTTGGTTGAGACAACACAGTGCCAATGGAAATGAGGTCAGGTTAGGTAAAACGAGTATGCCATAAGTCAACGGTGTTTGATATTTTTATAAATATTTTTGACATAATATTATTTCAAAGTGGTTGTGTTGTTTGGTGAAACTGGAAAGTAATAAAGGACTTCTGGCTTAGAAGTCATTACTGTGTGTGTTTCTTACAGAGGGGATCAGTTCATTATGTTCAGTAGACAAATACAGTGAACGCCGTGTACCAGAATTACATATATAGTATCATGTCTGCTTCTTAGTAGATATAATAAAATACGCAAAACAGGTTTCCTGGAAAACCCAATGGCTTTATGATTATCATTCGAGAATGCCAATTTACACAATTTTGTAGCTAACAAATACTAGTTACTATGTAGCAATTCTGTATAAATGAAGTAAAACTCAGTTGTTTGACTACCGGTACATTCACTTCCATGTCATTCTGAGGTTTTGTTCAATACAGCGTAGAATCAAACTGCTCTGGCCCAAAGTGAGTCTGTTTAGAGGGACCACTGCATTAAAATTTACAATTTTAATTTGTTCTTGTGATATCATTGATTTGTGTGGAGTAGTACTGTTCATGACATCATAAATTGGACGTGACTTTGAGCCTGCTCTGTATGGTCCTTGATAACAGACGTGACTTTGAGCTTGCTCTGTATGGTCCTTGATAACAGACGTGACTTTGAGCCTGCTCTGTATGGTCCTTGATAACAGACGTGACTTTGAGCCTGCTCTGTATGGTCCTTGATAACAGACGTGACTTTGAGCCTGCTCTGTATGGTCCTTGATAACAGACGTGACTTTGAGCCTGCTCTGTATGGTCCTTGATAACAGACATGACTTTGAGCCTGCTCTGTATGGTCCTTGATAACAGACGTGACTTTGAGCCTGCTCTGTATGGTCCTTGATAACAGACACATACATGACTTCAGTGTAACTGGCAACGAACCATAGAATAACAATTGAGTTGTCAGAGACAGATGTGTCTGGGGTTTTAATTAGATGCTAAACATGCAACACAGATGAGCAAATACATTTAATGCATGTTTATGACATGTGAGGCGCTCTTAAGAAAGCACCTACATACGCATTTCCAGCATGCAGCAACGGTTTTAGGAAGTATACGGCCTTATCCCGTTTTATATATGGATTTATTTTAATTAAAAAAATCATGACAATGTACATATTTTCTTGTGTTCATCAGACTAGAGTATAATTTATTGACAAATTTATAGCTGGTAGTAAAGTATCCAAATGCCCCGAGTAGTGAAAATGCTGTATAGTACTTTACTCTTCATGCAATATTAGGGTCTCCATATATAGCCAGCCACATTTGGCAGTGAGATCCTCATATCGCCCTCGGTTTCGGATGTATAAGGCTGAAATTATGTAGACGTGCTCAGCCCAAAGGGACAGTTTGTACATTAAACTATTTTGCGGATGAAAGGGGATATTAGTGCACAAACCTCCCCTGCTGGTACTTCGCCTCTCCATAGTTTCACCAGGGATACGGGGCATCCTGCCGCCCCAGGCTAATCTATTTAGAGATCTGGGATGAGACTGGAGCCCCACAGGTGCAATGTGCAGGGCCCACCTGTGTTGACATGTCCTGACACTCCCTAATCCAGTCCCCAACCATGAGCAACTAGTTACTTTGGGATGTCCCAACGAGTGCCCACCAGGAAGGGCAGCTTGATCTGCTTTTGGACGAACCGGAAAAATTCAACTTCGACATTGTGGGTATATCAGAAACACACTGGAGTAGTGATGTGGCATTTCAGCAAAATGAATACATGATAATTCACTCTTGAAGAGAAGATGATATCCACAGATTAGTGGCACTAATCCTCACGTCTCCGTATGTGATTGGTTTCTCACAAGGCCGTTACTGTCAGGTATATGCACGAGACTCATCTTACCCTGATGAATAATACCAAAACTTTGTGGATCTGCTCCAGTTAAAGATCAATGCTGTCCTAAAGGGTAAAGAACTACAGGTTCAGGGAGATTTCAATGCATAAGTGGGTGACGACCAACATTCTTCCTGGCCAGAAATTGTTGGAAAGTTTGAACTGGGCCGTGCAAATGACAAAAATTATTCAGTGCAAATGAAAAAAATACAAACAAGTCTTCAAAGGACTGTGAAAGAGAGGAAGACCACTGAAGAGAGGTGTCACCAGATCAGATTTAACAAGATTGCCATCCCAAACAACAAGTTCCAGATGGCAAGTGGACAAGGAAGCCATTGGCTTATCGAGAGTGCAACAATTTTCTCAATTCTATTTTTAAACATATTCACACTACTAGCATTAACACAATCATTTGGCAGTTTGTTCCATTCATTTATCACCCTCTGTGAGAAAGAGTACTTTCTCATGTCCAACCTACACCGCTTTTTAACTGATGCTGCTTTGTGTCCTCTGGTTCTACTGCATTCTTTAAGTTTGAAGAACATATTCCTATCAACATCCTCATAACCATTCACTATTTTAAACACTTCTATTTGGTCTCCTCTTAGTCTCCTGGTCTCTAGTGTTGTCAAACCACATTGTAATAAGCGACTTTCGTAACTAAGGTCTCTCAATTCTGGAATCATTTTAGTTGCTCTTCATTGTATTCTTTCTAGCTTGTCTATGTCCTTTTTACGATACGGCCTCCATGCTTAAATACAATATTCCAAATGTGGTCTGTGGTGTACGCTTATTAAGGCATGTACACTTATTAGGGCATGTACGCTTAATAGGTAGAATATGGTTTTGACAGTCTCTGTATTGGCAGTCTCTGTATAGACAATCTCTGTATTGACAGGTTTTAAATCAGAGATTTCCTGTATAGACATTCTGTATTGACAGTCTCTATATTGACGGTCTCTGTATTAACAATCTCTGTATTGGCAGTCTCTGTATTGACATTATCTGTATTGGCCGTCTCTGTATTGGTAGTCTCTGTATTGACAGTCTCTGTATTGATAGTCGCTGTATTGGCAGTCTCTGTATTGACATTATCTGTATTGGCAGTCTCTGTATTGGTAGTCTCTTTATTGACAGTCTTTGTATTGGCAGTCTTTGTATTGACAGTCTGTATTTTGTTGTCTGTTTCAGATGTAAGTGGCATCCAGGTTCAGCAGTGGTGCGCTTCAAGTCAGCATGGCTGGTGACACGTTCCTCCCGCAGTTTCTGTAGCAATTGGAATGACACAATTACCCACACCGTCATCGCAGGTATTATGTGATGCCCTGACGTGTGACGCCGTGCCCCTTGACCTCACAGTGTCTGCGTTGTCACCTGAGTCAGCCATGTCACCTGACACAGGAACCCCCGACACAGGTAAGATGATGACCTTGACATCGCTGTTTCCATTGAACTTTTGACCTATATTTTGTTTGTGGCGGGCATTTGCTGTCATGTGACCTTGTGTCTTTAGACAGTGTATAGCAGGATTGTTGTATCAGAGAGGTCTGTATGTTGTGCAAAGGTGTTTGTTATTTAAGTGTTTACTTACAGGGTTTATTTTGTTGTTACGAACAGACGTTCGTTATAAGTTGGTGTTTGTATTGGTCAGGTGTCCATTACAAACGGATGTCCATTATACATTTTGAAAAGACTACAAAGAGGCTGTAAAAATTTTGAAGTCGGGGCTTCAAGGTGTCCGTTATAGTCAGTTTGTTTAAACTATATTATTGCTAGTCACATAGAAGGAACTATTCCTCACACGTTTGGTCAGGGATCACCATATCTGTCCAATCACCACATCTTACTAATCACCACATCTATCCAATCATCACATCTATCCAATCAATGTATCTATTCAATGACCATATTTATCAAATCACCATATGTATGCAGTCGCCATATTTATTTTGAATGTCGAAAAAAACTTACGTTTCATAAGTTTTTTCTGACATTTAGTTTGCTTCTGAGCTATTTGTCGAACATGTATTGTGTTCAAACTTTTAAATGCATCTAGCATTGTTTGTTCAACTTTTCCTTGAAAATGACTCATGTGAGTTCAAATGATGCCCAAAAAAGTATTTAAAAAAATAGCCAGTAGAACACACGACTGCTTCAAAGCATGGACAGAACTCCATATAAAATACAGAAAAAGAAATTTAATTATAAATATAAGCATGACACATCTCGCAGAACTACATATTAGAGACAGACAGACAGAAGTATTAGACACAGAGGGAAGTCTTATGAATCAGATTACATCAGTGAAATGACAAAAGAAAAGATAAAGCTGTTGATCTGGTTGACGCAACAGTCAGCAGTGAATCTGGGGATTTGTGACACTGAGCTGCAGACAAGTCAGTCAGGTGTCTAATCTGGTGATTTTGGCAACACTTTTCTAGCACATTGATAGCATGGTGCCAGTTGATGGTGCGAAGTTTTAGAAACTTTTATTGTCACGTTTTCTTTTAATCATGCAAAATGTCAACATTTAACAAGATTTGCCATCCAAACCAAAGGCCCAGATGGCAAGTGGACAAGGAAGCCATTGGCTTATCGAGAGCCCAACTATGTCATCTATGTGTAGACCGCCCTCCTGAGTTATGCGTCAACCTTGTTTTTAAACATATTCACGCTGCTAGAAGTTACACAATCCATAGACAGTTTGTTCCATTCATTTATTGTCCTCTGATAACGAATACTTCCTGATATCCGATCAACACTGATCCTTTACTAATTTTACCTTATGTCCTCTAGTTCTGCTATCTTTCTTGAGTGAGAAAAACATACTTCTATCAATATTTTCTTTCCCATTCAATATCTTAAAAACTTAAATCTGATCTCCTCTTAACCTCCTTGTCTCTAGGGTTGTTAAACCACATTCTTTTAGGTGTTCTTCATAACTAAGTTCTCTCATTTCTGGAATAATTTTAGCTGCTCTCTTCTGTATTCATATCCTTCTTACGATATGGTCTCAAAGCTTGTATACAGTATTCTAAATGAGGTCTAACATTTGGTTTAGCTTTTTTTCCTTGTATGTTATGTTTCTCCTAATCAACCCAAGAATTTGATTACCCCTTGAAGCTGCAGTACCACACTTCTGAAACTTTCATATCAGCACATACTGTTATTCCTAAGTGTTTTTCTTTTACAGTAGTACCTAGAACAGTATCTCCCACATTATAGATTATATCCAAGTTCACGTATGTAGGTATTTACATTTCCCAGAATTGAATAACGTCTGCCATTTTTCAGACCATTTAACTAATTTGTCTAGATCGTTTTGTAACATGGCCACCAATGAAGAAATTAACTGGTCTGAGTCGCGCTGTAGCTGATTAAACACTGACCAGGCTATGACATGGAATAAACATAATTAGTGATGATTTCTGACACCAGCGAGCACGAAAGTTGGACTTTGAGAGACAGTTGAAGATCTCTCTGTCTGCAGATGTCACCTGACTGTGATTCGCGCTTGTGAATAGAAAACATTCGAAAGTTTCTGTATTTTATTTGTTCTTATGAGACAACATTGAGTAGACGACTGTTACAAAATCTTTTATTTTAGGGTTGTAGCACCCAAGACAGTTTTGAAACCAAAATTGTTTACTGTTCCAGTTGATTTCTATATTTAGTAAGGTTTTCAGTAATCTGAAATTTAATTGAAAGTCTTGATTGTAATTCTATAACGTCATTATGACTGTAACACACAAGAAATGGTTTAAACAAGTTATATTGTCCAAAATGTGTCAAGGTTTGATCATATAATACACTTTGTTAACTGCTTTTTGTCATTCATAAATCTAACTGACAAAATTATATATTTTTTTGCAAAAACAGCAAATGTGTACCAACACATTTACTAATTAAGTTGCCTTCTGTCGTAAAGGTACTGCACAGTCCACTAACTTCCCAATTGCAAGTAGTGGAAATGTTCAGGTGACCATGATAAGTTCTCAGACATGTATACAGTATACAGTAAAACCTATACACCATGTTTGAATTTCTGAAGGATCATAGGTTGCTTGTTTTGTTTGTTCATCTGTCTGTTCATCTGTCTGACTTTTTGAATAATTTATTAGAGCCGATTGTTATCCTGTTGTGGACGACTGCATTAAAAACCTCCCGTGTTGTCATTCCGGACAGTCTGGGAACATGTGGATTTAGAAATGTCAGTTGTCTGCCATCGCTGACAAATATGTTGCAGTTGTGTCTCCTCACAGTGTATTAAACATTAATATCTTGGTCTCAAATTGATAAATAAATAGGTTAACAATTTTAAATACTGCTACAAAAAATTATATTTAAAAATAAATATAGAATAACATATCAATATAATAACACACTACTAATTAATAAATAAATATTCATAAGTAATAATAAATCATTTAAAATGTATAACTCATAATTTTTTACTCATCGTGACCAGGTACAGTTGAACAACTAAAATTATTCCAGAACTGAGAGACCTTAGTTACGAAGAATGACTAAAAGAATGTGGTTTAACAACCCTAGAGACAAGGAGGTTAAGAGGAGATGAAATTGAAGTTTTTTATGATATTTGAATGGGTATAAAAATATTGATAGAAATATTTTTTTCTCACTCAAGAAAGATAGCAGAACTAGAGGACATTAGGTAACATTAACAAAGGATCGGTGCAGATTGGACATCAGGAAGCACTCTTTATCACAGAGGACAATAAATGAATGGAACAAATTATCTACAGATTGTGTAACTGCTAGCAGCGTGAATATATTTACAAAACAAGGTTGACACATATTTCAAGAGGGCGGGTTAAACATAGATGAAAAATGTTGGACTCTTGATAAGCCAATGGCTTCCCTGTCCACTCGCCATCTGGATGGCGATCTTCTTAAATCTGGTTAAATTTGTCTTGTTAAATTTTAATTGTTATGAAGTGGGTAAACCATCGCTGTCTCCAAACAGCAGTTTCCCCTACATTGAAATATGTAAATCTCTTCTAGCTGGTATCTACACCAGAGGAAGTAAGATTCCCGGTGGGGGTAAATGTGCCGCCTGCTGTGGACTCAAGTAACCTGCTGGTTTCATTACACCCATCAAACACATTTAACAAGATTGCCATCCAAGGCCGATAAAACCCTAGATGGCAGGGTGGACAAGGAAGCCATTGACTTACCGTGGGTCCAACAATTATTCATCCTGGACAGGCCCTTAGCCAGAAATAAAATTTTGCCGGTCTTGAACATTGCAAAAAACTTTATAAACAAGCGAACGGCTTCCGTGGAAACTATTCGCGTCTATGACAGCTATTATTGGCCCAATTGATTTTTTCACTGGCAATGCTGGTTGATATAATGACAGCCATTATTGGCACATTTGGTTTTTGCACTGGTAAGCCAACGCAAATTGAGCAAATGTCAAATGACAGCCATTATTGGCCGAATTAGGTTATTTCAATGGCAGGCCAAGTCTGGTTTAGCCATGTACAGCGAGATTTAGTATTATCATCTGCACATTAACAATAACAGAAGAACCAACACATGAAGGTTCATGAAAATTAACTTGAAACTTTATTTTAAATATATATACATGGAAGTAATGTTTGAAGCATCTTAAGACTAAATAAATGCATGCAAATATGTCTAATATGAACAAATATGATTATAATCACACTAAAAATAAAATGCTTCACACTAAAAGTAAAGGAGTACAACAGATAAAAATATAATATATAACACTCAGTAGTACAATTGGTTTTGAAAGTAATACATTGAAACATTACTTCTTTGATAGAAGAGGACTCCTCCAGATTCAGTGTTGCCTATTGAACAACAAACAATATGAATTTACTAAACTGAGCACAGCCTAAGGTTAAGTGTCAGTGCCAGCAGTGAGCGACAATACAGTAGCGTCTCTGTTACTAGCGGCAGGCACATCAACATTATGGATCTCCACCAACGTAACAAAGGACGCTGACTCGGACTGTTCAAGGACAATAGCAGGAGCACTGCATTTAATCATGTTTACAAAAAAGGCATCGGTTGCCGTGAACTTTGACGTTGACATATCGCATCGTTTCACTCGCTCTCGCTTGGCAGGTGCCATTTTGAACTCGCTCCACAACATCCAGGTCACAAGATTATTTCTTAAAATGATGGATAGGCACTGAGAAAGGCCATAGAAACGTGTTTCCCAACCAATGACGTACACGATTACAATAAATAGAGATTAGCTGCAACATTATTATTTTCCAACGATGTCAAAGTTAAAAATATATAGTCATAGATCGGCTGTATTTGATATTCTGCCGCCGGCAACATTAGCCAAATCATGACGCATGTGTGTTAAGACTCGCTAAGACAGTACAAACAATTTTATTTTAAAAAATATCTTGTAAAAAGAAAAACCCGTCTTTCATTTTTATTTTACCCGTCGTCGTCAGACATTTGGTCGTCTTCAAGATGGGCAGACGGGTCCCTGGCTAAGGGCCTGGTAACCCACCCTTCTGAGATATTTGTCAGTTTTGTTTTTTAGGCACAGCCATACTGCTAACATTTACATAATCTAGCTAATTTGTGCCATTTATTTATCGTCCTCTGTGAGAACGAGTACTTTCTGATATCCAGTCTACAGTGTACTTTTGTTGTTAAACCACATTCTTATAGGCGTTCTTCATAACTAAGGTCTCTCAGTTGTGGAATGAGTCTAGTCTGAGCCGAGGGACTCAGACAGTTATGTTATCCTCATTGTTATGTTGTCTTGCAATGAATGAGTTAAGTAGATAATTGTTTGTTTTTTTTTTTAAGTAGATAATAGCACTTCATATAGTTTGATGAGTATTGGCCACCGGGGATTGCATTGTATTCAGCATTGATCACCAGGTGATACTACTATTATACATTATAGTATATATTGATCACCAGGTGGTAGCACTGCATATTCAATCTTATTTTGATCATCAGATGGCAGTATTGCATAGTGGGTTATGGTTTTCTAATCCAAAACTGAAACAGTATTATTATTATTACAAACGTTCTGCTAGTTGGACTACAAAAGACAGATCCAGGAGTCAGTAATGGTGTTTTATTTTTCTTTGTCCTCTTCTGATTGTCTAAAGGACAGGTTCCTATTTGTTTACAGCTCCACAGTTGTTTGTCCTGCTCAACTTGTTCAGTAACTGTTATCCTGTTATCCTGAATTCAGATCAAGAAGTTTTGGTTAAGTCTGGTTTCCTCTGTCCATGTTTTCTTTGTCATGTAACCCTCACACAACTTCTTTAATTATGGTACCTATAAATTGGGCTCACCTACGTCTCATTGTTTCTTTGGTGTATGATTCTCTATTTGTTGTATGTTTTGTCCAGGATATGTTGAGTGTTTTACGCAGCAGTCGTGTATGGCATTCATCCATATTTCATGTGTGGCATTCATCCATGTTTTATCACTGGGAAGCCCATGGCATGTGTTCTGTCACTGCTCTCTAAAATATATTGTTTTTACAAAGTGAATGCTGTTAGATGACTGGTTTAATGTCTGTGCTAAATCCCACTACCGTTATTTAGAAAACCGCTTTAAATGTTGTGTAACACGAATAGGAAAACTTGTCGTTTCCCTATTTTTGTTTAGTATTATTGCAGTAG